>DWLR01000953.1:0-20902 GCA_018246295.1 Papilio alexanor hazarajatica | reverse complement strand
TAGGCGGTCTTCCTGGATGAGGTTCATCAGAAAGTTCAAAATTTCCTTCCCTGAACCTCCGGAACCAATGCTTAGCGATATCATAAGAGAGCACACCCTTACCCATCGTTGCACATATGTTTGAAGTTGCTTCGGTCGCTTTTCGACCTAAACGAAATTCGTGAATTAGGAGTAGTCGAAGTTCCCTTGAAGTTCAGTTACGCAATGGTCGAGTGATTGATTCACGCTCTATTTATATACTGTGGTGAAATGCTCTAGAAGCTTCTACATTGTTCTAGCAATAGATTGAAAAAGTGGCGGGTTTATTAGTTGCCAACCTAATATTAAAATCACTTACTACTACTACTCTATCTTTTACATTGCGTAGCCGTACAGTTAATTAAGAAAGTAAAATATCAATTTTTTCGATAAACATGTTAAAATCACTATCTGGAGTTCTGTACAAATAACAAAAGATTAAGCTCCGTTATAATTATACCATAATTTTCACAATGGATGTCAGTTGACAAATCACACAGTAGTAGTATATCTTCCTATGATTTGTCTTTTCTATACATGCAAACACCCCCTCTATTTCTAGATTTTTGATTTCTGTAATAGTGAGTTGTCATCCATGTATGCTATATACATTCTCTTCGTCTTCTCTTAAAAACGTTTCAATAAAGCATAAAATATCTAACTTTATTTCTTTTGTAAGTGATATTTTACATTTTAAACATTATTATATTTACACATATTTTAGATTTTAAACATTGTATATTTACGTAAAAAATATTTAGGACATTGCCATGATCGAAAAAACTGGTTGTCAGAGTTGGATTTACTACATTCATTGCTTATTTTCTTAAAGTGAAATGGAATAGTTCCCTTCTTATGAGTTGTTACATCGTTTTTAACATCATCAGAGTTTTTTGAGATTTTTTATATTAGCATTATAAAATTACATCTAAATTTAGCAAAATAGTATGGCTGGTATGCAAGTTTTTTTTTACTACAGGTCGTCTCTAACAATTTTCCACGCAAAGAGTATTTGTTATAGTCCCTAGTATCTATTTCCTTTATTATAGCACGGTCACGGAAATTAAGGAATGAACAATTTTTATAACATAAACTTAAAGAATTCAATACATTTTTGATTTTATGCTCATTTAGGGAAGGATTAGATATTATTTTTGTTGTTAATATACTATGATCTGTATGTTGTTTCAAAAATCCGTATAATTGTGCGAATAATTTATAAGGGTTTTTGTCACTACTGCCCAATTATATAATTATTCAATCATTTTTATTTAATTCTTTAAGTGACTTACTTAATATAAAATTTGTTGGTGTATCAGGATATGTACAAGCTGATATATCACAGTCACGTGGGTTTTTATAGTCAGGTCGTATTTTTATTAAGGTTGAAGCCATTCCCGTAGCTTGTTTGTCACCAATAATAATGATTTTATTTTTCTTAGCATAATTTTGGCTAATTGGGTTAACGTTCTTAAGTCGTTGACTGATCTCTTCAGACGTTCTTGATTTAGTTTTGGACGCATTATTAGAATTATTATTATTTTGACATTTCATTGTGCTGTCAGATTTTGGATCATGTTGAGATGATTTAATAATTACTTGAGTACTACTAACAGATTGCATTTTTATTCAAAATGGTAGGATTGTCAACCTCCTTCTGCCGATATTGTTCCATGGCTTTTCTCAATTCATTTTTTCCAATTTAAATAGAGTAATCTCATTGTGGGCACTAGTAAATTCTTGACGAAGGTGATCTATTTCATTTTTTAGGTCCGTATTTTGGGAAACAGTTTCAGACCCTCTTAGCATTTTGCAAGATGAACTTATTTTAGCAGGTTTATTTCTTAATGTTCTATTTTCTTGGCTCTTTTTCAATGTTTTTATTGATACTGCAGATGTATCCGCGATATGTTTTGAATTAACGTTTGTACATTCAATTTCATAATACTTCCGACAAATAGCGCAGACTAGGTATTATTTTCCTTTTATAATATTTTGGCATTTTGCACAATACAATTTATTAGTTTTTCCTTTAGTTGCCATTTTTGTGATGAAATCAACAAGGGTTACTAATCTTCCTTGTACTAGTAGAAAATATTTTTTATTATTTTTTATCTAGCTCTTTAACGAATATCAATAGTGAAAATCACAGAAAAAGTGCTTCCCACACGTAGTCTCGAACCCGCAATCGCAGATCAACATGCGATGGAAATGTAAGATTAAGTAATGTAATTTTTAATAAAAAGTATGTCCTTTGAAAAAATTAATGTGTACAAAATTACATGATGATTTGTTGAGTAGTTTACGCATGAAACGTTACCAATAAACATTCTCGTTAATAATATTATAGTTAGGATTAAAATATATAATACAAAGTCGCGCGTTTTTTGCGCCAGTGCTGAGGGAAAACTGACTACCTACTCAAAGTAATCTTTTTTAAATTAAAACGTTAAATAAATAAAATATATGTCTATATTTTTTGTGGTAGAAGAAGATAAATACGACATACTGGAAAGAACTCGTGTAGATAAAACATGTACCGGTTGACTGCTGGACATAGACCTCCCCTTTCCGCATCAAGTATTTCTCGCTATCTTCACAAGGTCATCGTTCCATCTGGAAGCGGGAACGGCGCCCTACAAATCTTCATTGACCTAACTTCACAAATCACAACCGTTCACACTAATCAGTTATCTAATATTCGATACAGGTGATCGGCCCTTTACAATTTCAGTCTTCACCCTATTGACCTTAAAGAGCTATATCGACAATTTTTACTCTCCGTCAAATTTATTCGTCTCGGATTAGAAAAACAACAAACATCGCTGAGGGGATATAATGCTCTAAAAACACTAGAGAGTCACTTACTAAAGAGCAATACAATGTTGATTATAAGTCATGCTTTGTTCTGTCTTTACAGCGGGAGCCGCGTGGGCGCAAAAAAACAGTGCAGTGCCCATTTATCCAGAGGCCACGTTTCCTGTTGTATGCGCGTTCGATTTATCACTCAAAAACATCCGCTTCGGTGACTGAAAAATGTACCAGCGATAAACAAAACGAAATAGTATTTGTACATTATTTTTAAACAGTGTATCATATAAATTAAAAGATGGAAAATAGAAGACAAACAATAGAATCACAAAAATGATAGTGAGAAAAAATTAGAGTGATAAGCTTAGGACACAGAATATTTGATTTAGGTATTCCCCACTGCCACGAATTATCGCTCGAAGAATTTCTTTTATTATATTAAATTACATTATTATTGTTTTAGATTATAAAAAATTACCAGTTACGCCATAAACTAATTTTCTTTTTTAAACAGATCCAGAAGAAAAGCTCACAAACCTTACATTTTCGTTAACACCAGACATTCCACGGTCGCTCTAATTTTCCTTTTAAACACTTGTTGTCATACATTTTCAATATAGTTACAAAAGCGTCATATCAATCGTATGGACTGATCATGAGCATCAAGTTTCTTTTACATGGAAGAAAGTTTGTACATTTTTTTCTTTCACACACAAACACACACAGACATCAATCACATTGGTAATAATTATCATCCTCCTTTTAGTTGTTTAATCTACAACATTTTTACCGTCGATAGGACTGAATTATTACTACTAATTTATTGAAAAATGCTATGATTTCGAGTGCTATTAGGCTTTTCAATATCATATCTAAAAATATAATTTAGTTGTAGACTCGGAGTTCACAAAGGCCGCAGTCAAATGTGCGGAAGGTGATGTTAATTTAAATGGTTAGCCTGCTGTGTATTGTTTCCTTTTAGTATAGTATGTTTTGTTTCTGATAATACTTAAGATATCCTTTTTGTTAATTTTAATATTTAAGCGTATACTCACATTTTGGTAAATTATATTGTATTATATACTTATAGCATCGAATTGTAATTTTTTGTTAATAAATAATTAAAATAAGATCGACTTCAGAGAAACATAGTTGCTAGTTGCTCTTTTAAGAAAACATTTTGATATGATTTTTAGCATTTTGTTTTAATTTCAATATGATAAATTGAAAGTCCCTACAATAATACACAAGCACAAGTTTCGCCCAAAACATGATTTTTATATCCCTCAATCTCCTTTAGCTTCAACGTATGTTCTAATAACGATACCAAAATTACATTTTAGATCAAATAAGTATTTGAGAATAATAACACACACGTGATAAAATATCATATAATGTAATCACATTTTTACGTTAATAAAATTAATAACATTAGTTAAAGTGATGTTAAAAAAGAAAACAACCATAATTTTTTCAATAAATTAAAACAAGCTACGAAAACTTTTTAATATAAATATAAATTTAATACGAGTACAAAGCACTCAATAAAATGCGATTAAAGATTTAAGCGATTGCTTTATATAAAGCTTGAAAATCTGTAGTAAGTTAGTCCGTTATTGTTTATTTAGCACCAACATCGCGAGATGTCACAGCGACTTTAGTGCGAGTGACATTCGTAGTAGAGCTTGCGGCTTTAGCGGCTGTGCCGACTTTTCTGACGGTCGTTGTAGTTGTGGTAGTTGACATTCCTCCATTAGGTAAATGCTGTACATCTGTATTTGTATGAACTTCTTGAGAACCAGCTTGCTTCTTTTCAAAAGCACTAGTATTACTGACACTCGTATCAGTAACTTGCTTATATCCTTCTCTTTCTACAGATTCTCGATAATTTTGACTAGTACTTGATCCTCCCCTCTCGCCACTCTCATGCAAATGTACAATTCCATCTTCGACAGGAACAACTTCATTTCTATTGTACTTCTCTAAGGATCCATGTCCATTAGACGTATCTATAGTATAGGAACCACGACGAATAGGTTTTTCTGGAACCCAAATAATCTCCTGAGTCAGAGTTTCTTGGACAGGTTCGGGTGTCACAGTTGTACTCCTGGCTTCAGTAGGTGATCTTATACACGTTACATGAGTATGTGTATCATAAACATTTATACTTGATTCGTTCGAATCGTCGGCATAGTTTTGCGTTGATACTTTGTTCGACATATTTTCGTTTATACTGTTGGTTTCGTACCGAGGACTTTCATTATCTGGTCTCGGTGTCGAAACAATTTGTGTTCGCGTTACACGCACTTCCTTGTTTGATGCATTTTTATTTGCATCTTTTTCTGTTTGTTGCTGCGGTGTAATAGGCCTA
This sequence comes from Papilio alexanor hazarajatica, assembly GCA_018246295.1. Lineage (NCBI taxonomy): Eukaryota > Metazoa > Arthropoda > Insecta > Lepidoptera > Papilionidae > Papilio > Papilio alexanor. The sequence goes on along the minus strand of DWLR01000953.1, from coordinate 15,702 downwards.
AGTTGACCCAAGCGAGGGGAATGTTTAATTCCAAACGTTATTTGAGGTGTTTTACTTAGCTGCACCTGAAAACGTATTGAATATGCTTTAATGGTTTATTATCGTTTGAAAATGTGCAAGCACAACTACAACACTAAATTAAAATTTTACACAAATCCCTTAATTATAGCCATAATACCTAAGATTCTTCTTTACCATATATTTTCTTTGTCTCCTAGCTGCGAAACCTGTTATCACCAATTATGAATGAAAGCAATTTTTACAGTTAACATTTAACTAAAGTACTAGTTCAATGCAATAAAACAAGATATTTAACTGGAAGTCTAGTTTAGTCTGCTGGAATTTATGTAAAAAGAAAACAAATTTATTTATTTATTTGTACTCAAAAATAGTTACGACATTTTTGCACAAAATGTTTGAGTAACATTTTTTTGAACTACTTGCCTTTTCGGGGGAGTAGGTGCCAGGCGCGGGGACACGAACGCGGTCGTCTACGGGAACTTTATGACGTCCTGAAAACGTGTACACTGGAGTATCCAATACAGATGGAATCCGGTACGCATTGGGTGCTGTAAACAAGAGTTAATAAGAAATCGTTCATATTTATTTAACATTTAACTCAAAAATTCATAGCATTTAGCTTACCAGGCGAATCAGCATATTTATCAGTTTGAATCTTGACCCCAAAAGTATATTGAGGAGAATATGTTAACACAAATTTATAACTCGTCTCTGGATTATAAGTGCCAGGAGATGGGACCTTCAAACGTTCATCTATAGGTTCCTTGTGTCGACCAGATATTGTGTATAGCGGAGTTTGAACGGTTGTAGGAATATTATACGAATTGGGTGCTTAAAAAAAAAGAAACTAGTATTAGCATTGCGAATTTTAAATTAAAAATTATAAGAAATAAACCAAAATACCTTACCAGGTGTATCGTGAACTTTTAATGTGTCTGATTTAATCCTAAAGGTATATTGCGGCGCATTAGGCATCAACACTTTATCTGCTTTGTCGGGATTGTACGAATTTGGTGCAGGGATATTATCTTGCTTAGGAGGGTTTGTCTTAATTCTAAATGAATAACGTGGAGCGTTATCCAAAAGAATTTTATCTGCCTTATCAGGGTTATAGACATTAGGAGCCGGAGTGTCATTGATCTTCTTATTTTCAATTTTTGGTCGTATTGTAAAGGCGGGTGAATGCTCATGGAGAACTTTATCAGCTTTTTCTGGATTATATGCATTAGGCGCAGGATTAGAAGATAGTTTTTCTGCTGGACCTTTCACCCCAAATGAATATTTAGGTACACCATCTAACAAATGAGTGTACTTGCTTGAATCATAAGAATTCGGAGCAGGCGTGTCTACTGACTTAGGAAGGGGATGCTTACTCCTAAATGTGTAAGCAGGAGAACTTTCTGATATTGCATTAGTAGCTTTTTCGGGTGAATAGGCATTGGGACCGGGAGTATCAATAATTTTTTTTGGTTGTCCTCTACCTGATATCGTAAACTTAGGAGTACTGGATGGTAAATTTGGGTCATAAGTGTTAGGTCCAGGAGTATCTGAAGGTTTTGCGTCTGATCCCTTGCCAGATATAGTAAATTTAGGAGAATCGTTCGGAATATATGGATTGTAACTAGTTGGACCGGGAGTATCTAACGGCTTTCCGTCTGCTGGGCGACTAGAAAAAGTATATTTTGGAGATTGGTCAAGCAAAAGTGGATTATACGCATTAGGTGCAGGAACATCAGATGGTTTTTCTTGAACACTTCTCCCTGTTATAGTATATTTCGGAGTCCCATCTTGTAAATGGGGGTCATAAGCATTTGGTCCTGGAGTATCCAATGGCTTAGCGTCAGTGCCTTTGCCATAAAGACTATACTTAGGTGTCCCATTTAGCAATTGAGGATCATACGTATTGGGAGCTGGTGTATCACTGATCTTATCCAAACAATTCTTTTGTCTGAAACTATATGAGGGCGCAGAATCAAAAAGAAGTTTATCGACCTTATCTAAGCAGTAAGTGTTTGGAGCAGGATTGTTATCTTGTTTTGGCGTTAATCCTTTTCCACTTATGGTAAATTTTGGCGAACTTTCGAATACATTAGAGGATTTTTCTGGGGAATATGCGTTAGGAGCAGGCGTATTTTCAGTTTTCTTTAACTGTTCCTTTGTCCTAAAGGAATATGACGGAGATGATTCATGCAAAAGTTTGTCAGCTTTATTTGGACAATATGCATTTGGTCCTGGAATGTCATTGATTTTATTTGATGGTCCTTTTCCACTTATTGTAAATTTAGGTGCTGCATCTAAAATTTTAATGCAATGCTCTGGTGCATATGCATTAGGCGCTGGAGAATCGCTTCTTACAATATTTTGTTCCTTAATTCTGAAACTGTACGATGGTGACGCTTCATGTAAAACCTTGTCAGCTTTTTCAGGGTTGTAAGTATTAGGAGCAGGGGTTTCATTAATTTTAACGCATTCACTTTTACCAGAGATGCTAAATTTTGGTCCACCATTAAGCATGTGAATTGACTTTTCCGGAGCATAAACGTTGGGAGCTGGAGTTTGTTCAATTTTTTCCAGAGTTTCCTTTGCGCGGATGCTGTATGCTGGTGAACTTTCGTGTAGAATTTTATCAGCCTTTTGTGGATTATATGAGTTAGGTGCTGGTGTTACTTCATGTTTTTCTGCTGCTCCTTTACCAGCTAATGTATACTTCGGGCCACTCTTCAGGACATGAAGTGATTTTTCAGGTGCATATACATTTGGCGCTGGGGCATCATTTATTTTAATAATTTCAGTTTTTGTTCGGAAGGAGTAAGCAGGCGACTTTTCCCTTAATACCCTATCAGCTTTTTCAGGATTATATGCATTTGGTGCTGGTACAGATTCTATTTTCTCTACTTTCAGTTTACCGGATAGGCTATATTTCGGAGATTTTTCGCGAAGGATTGCGTCAGCCTGGAAATGTTGAGACACAGTTTTAAAAAGTTACCTAAAATCAAATTTTATTCCATACCTTAGAACTAAAAACAACAACTAGTCTAAATAATAATAAAAAAATCTATATTATCTAAGTTATTGAACAACACGACAGAACTCCAGATACCATCCCCACCATCTCGATGGTTGGCATTCCATAATCGTGCGGTTTTCGCGGAACTTCCATCTGCAGTTCTGGTGTTGCGGATGTCCATCGGCGTCGGTTTACTTAATGTTAAGCGACCCGCTGCTCATTTGCCCCCTTATTCTAAAAAAAATGATATTTGTAACCTAAAAATAAAACTTTCAATTAAAAAAATATTACAATTAAACATGTTTATAAGTACCTTTTTTAATAATCGACTTCTTGCAATACAAGCAGCTTGTTAACAAACAGTGTTTGAGATTCTTATTTCGTATTGGATAAGTTCTTAAATTTAGTATCGACAGAATCATATTAAGAAGAATTATGTAACGTTGTTATAGTTACGAATGGATTTTCTACGTAGTATTGATGAATTTAGTAGGATAAATTAATACTATGTTAGTTACAGGCAGCTCTAGACTGTTGGGACTTCTTCAGGAGCAGGATGATATGAAGGTTGACCAGCATAGCGTGAGTGGCGTATGCCAAATGTATGCGATGGCGCCCACGGAAGGTTCACGCACACCTGTTGTTAGAAGGTCTCCTTAGTGTTAGAAAATGATGATAGTAACATATGGATGATTAGACGCATTCAATTAGGGATGTATTAATATTTGTAATAATTCTTTTATATGAAATCTGTCTGTTATTATAGCACAATTTATAATAAGATAATTTATAATTTAATGTGTCAATCATGAAAACGCTAAACAAACTGAGGTTATGAACAAACAGCCAACGGACTTTGCTACGCAAAATATTTACCAGCAAAATCTAACCTACTATGTTAGTATAGTCGCAAAGAAAATTGCATGTATTATAAAATTATTACATTTAATGAGATCGTATTTATATTATTTTATTAATTTTTTAGCCACTTTACTAAGTACACGAGAGTTCCGAAAAGCAAGTCGGAACAAGAAAAATTGCGAGGACTCAAATTCATAGACTACCTTTTCAGGACAGTAAACTCCGGGACCTGGTACTGTAGCGGTTGGTTGTTTGACTTCCCTTCTCGGTGCCATGGTGTATGCGGGTGGTCTCTTTGTGAGCACCGCTGCCGCCTTGTCGGTAGTATATGTACCCGGTCCGGGTATGGGCGACTTGCTCTCGATGGCTTTACCACGACCGGTAATGCTGAAAGCGGGTGCGGCGCGCTTACTGCCCTCTTTCGCTTCTCCGAGGACTGGAGGCATTGAATAGATGTTGGGTGCTGAAAGAATTATAATTTGCATTTATAAATCTACAAAATGTACTCAAAATAAAAATTCGATAAAATATCATTGACGAATAATTTCTACAGAAACAAAAATGGAACAAATAGTGAAACTGAACAAATACTAAAACAAATACACAAATATACAATGAGAAGCAATAGCGATGAACTTTAGAATCCAAATAGAATACGATCAAAAATTAACAATCTCTTAAGGCTAAATTAATTCAAATTTCTGAACGTAAAATACAATCGAAATATAAATGATGATGGGCAAAATTAACATAAGAAAATACTCATGAAATAGAAACAAAGAACAAATGATTGCAATACAGCTGAAAACAATATCAAACTACAACTTGGATAGAAAAGTGCAATAAATACGAACTATGCGATAAAGCCACAAAATACGAAATGGGTAAGATCTTGATGAGCGAGATACAATGTCAAAATACCATAAAATACGAGATGAGCGAGATACAAGCAACATGAAAAGTCTATAAAAACAAAATGAATAAAAATACGAGGTGAGCGAGATACAAGCAATGTGAAAAGACCATAAAAACGAAATGAGCGAGACATACAATTTGACAAGACCATATACTACGAGGTGAGCGAAACAAAAAGAATAAGACATACCAAAATACGAGATGATCAAGATACAAACAATGTGACAATATCAGAAAGTAAGATTAAGAGAGTACTAGAGTAAGTGAGTTACAATACACGAGGCGCTATGAAAAGACTTCTGACATTTGCACCTGGTGTCTGGCTACCGGGCTGTGGGAGAGATACTCGGAGGCCAATAGAGAAGGCGGGAGCGTGATCCAGCACCGCACGCGCTGCTTTACTGGGCTCGTAGTCGCAGGGCGCGGGCGTGGGGGCCACTCGCGGCGCCGGCCACCGACCGTGTAGAGACGCCGCAGGACCCGACGCACGTCCTGCCATCCTACTGCTTTACACGTTCATCAAGCGCAAAATACTACGCCAGCTAGCATCGATAACATCATTTCCTATCACGTCTGTGCTTAGTATTGAATCATAATTTAAAATTACGTTTTTGCAAGTATTGAAAAGTAAGATAAAAAATACATTTCAATATAATCATTTTTTGTTATTATGTGCTGCTTCCTGTTTATTTCCAGTCTATAAGTACACTTAATTCTATTGACGACTAGCTCCGCCTTCGCTCGGGAAGATAAATGACAAAAATAAAATATAGTCAATTTTAGACGCTGAGAGAAGAGCTTTTTACTGCCGAAAAAATGATGGGCTTAGTAGTTTTTGAATATATCCGGAACAAGCAATTAAATTATTTCCGCTTTTAGTATTAGTATATAGATATATAGAAATATCTCTCCCTCTATATATAGAAATCTCATTTCACTGTTTGATCTCCAAAGTTACTTGTTAATAAGCAAAACAACAAAAAAAACTTGATGTTTAAAGATATTAAATAAAGCTAGAAATAAAAGTGATTATGTTAAAAAAATGAACTCGTACCTCGAGTCAAAGTGGCACTTTCGACAAAATTTCAACATACAAACAAAAATCCAAGAATTAATGCACAAATACGATGCAGTAAAGTTAAGCACGATGCAATAGTATGGACGTGGATGCGCAACTGAGCCTGTGTCGATCGGATATCGCCTCTCAGGGTCTGCGGACACCTACGCGAGGTCTGACTCATCCCAGATCACCTTCGCGCGCACGGACTTATTTGGTGACAACAAACACGTTCACGTCGAACTTACTGCCGCGATCAGGCAATGTCAAAGCTTTGCCTGTCTGCAGACTTGTCCAAGTACAGTACATTCAAATTGAGGTTAATTATTATATCATTCATGAATGAACCTATATAGCCTTTTACTTATTAATGAAAGGCATCTTTATAAAGCAAGCTTTTAGGAAAGCACGAACGCAAGTCGTGTACCTAATACGGTCATGAATCAATCAATGCTGTTTTTACTTAATTGACTATAAAATGATGTAAGCTTTTTCAATAGAATTGGCTAGACATGAATATTAATTTTAACTTTTTACTAAAGAAATAAAAAGTATTCCAATACTGAAAAATCCCAACAATATATATCATATTGTTGTGATTAAATAATTTTATTCTTAACTTTTAAAACACGACGAAATAGGACAGCTGTTCTTATCCAACACAAGAACTGTGCTACAAAGATACTTCTTGACTACTTATTTACATTCGAGTAACCACTTTTTTGACACAGCCACTTACGTAAACGACGTCATGAGCGTCATCTAGTGTTAAGAATATAATAACGGTATGTATAATATACGAGAACCATAACTCGATAAAAGACAACCGGAAAGTAAATCCAACTAGGACATTTCAAGTTTTTCTTTTCCCAGCTTCTACAACGGAAGTGTGCGTGTCATGGAGGCAGCCCTCACATAACATAATACGTCTAGATAGTTTATAGCAAACTGATTATACAGTTTTAATGACTTCGATTTAAATCGTCGGGTGGACATTAAACAAGCGCCGAACAGGAAGAAACGTATAAATACGGCATGCGACGTCGTTAATGCAAATTATACGGCGAGTCATGAAATCATGACCCATTTGAAAACACGTACACGCTTACAGGAATTGTCAACATTGCATTTTCATACGCTTTCCATCATACTAATAGAGGTCACGACATATTTACCTAGTCGCAAATAACTTCTCATGTTCAATGTGATACTTTCCAAAACTTTATATTTCGCAATAGAGTGGGATAGGGGTATAATATCAACTCGTTTGCGCGTAACAATATTAACAATGCATACTTTAGACCAGTCAAATTTAAAATTAATATATGGTCGTCTCCTCTCACTTAAAACAAATAATTTTATAACGTAATGGAAAATAACCGCAACATTTGTTATATCGACCAAGTATCCGAGCCGCGTCACATGCACTCGTCGCTGTCATTACACAATTAGATCGTTATACTGCCCATCCACGTTAAGTGGTATCGTGCCACAGTACAAAATTGTCACTGCAATCAATCCCTCTACGGTACGCTACTTAGACAAGCATCTTACAAATCCATAAAGCTTTCAGATGGTTTGATAAATGGTAGAAAACACAACAAAAATAGCTGTATTGAATCTAACTATTAAAAAACTATAATAATGCTGATTGGTTCCACGTTGTAGGAAAGCGTTATAGGGGTATTCCCATATAACGCGTTTTTACGACCTCGTATAACGCGTTACTTATAAATGATTCCCCCCATATAACGCTGGAAATCCCGCGACATATGGGGGATGGCCGTGTTATACGGGGGATTGAAATCGCGTAATATGAAAACGCGTTATAAGGGTACCGCGTTATACTGTATGCGACCGGATTACTGTATACGAATTTAGCACAAATCAACTATAGATCCGACACAGCAATATTAAAATAACTATTTTATTCTATTTTTTTACTTTTGGTAAGCGTTGTTATCGTAGAAGAAATTAGAGCAGCACGAAGCTCAACCGATGTTATGTTACCAATGCTTCTCATAATTAAACCGTCATTAAGCAAGGGAAAACGCAGAAGTATAAATATTACTACTCCAGTAGGACACTATATTAAGTGAAACTAAGAGTGGGTAAAGACGATTCATTCGTTTTTCGGCTGGTTTAATGAATAACGTAGGTACTCCTACATTGCCGATAGACTGATTATGAATTTCGTCAGGTTTAAATCGGACTAGATATGATATAAACTTTTAGCAAATTGTGAACTATAGCAATCACCTATATATAGCTTAAAGAATTTAAGTACACAAACAATACTCACAAAAGTGATGAAGTGATTAATTTTAGGCACAGCAATCATTTTATAAGAAATTCACATTAAGTACACAATTAGAAAATAGCATTATCTTGAACAAGTATAAGAAATATAGCTTGGTATGTTTACCAACCGAATTTCAATTGTTTTGGTAATTAATCACATCGACTTCAGAGTGACTGCAAGACACATGGACATCGCGAATGAATTAAATATACTTAATGATTTCTAATATTTTATTTACGCGGATATAAGTAATTGAAATTAAACTAACTTTACGGATTTTATCGCGTTTAATCGATATTTTAATTCGAATTTAAATCAATACTATTAAAATGAAAGCATATTGTTATAAGCTAAATGGTCTTCTCTCAAAATCAATCAACAACAATGTTATAAAGGTTATAAAAAAACCTATTAAAGTTTGAAACACAACATTTTCTAATGTGCTTTACCGCAAATGGGTCAAACTCGTATGTTATCTGTGTTTTATATTCTAAAAGAGGATACGCGATGGATGATCTGATATGACACTTCTTAGGAAAAAAAATCAAGTATAATAGTAGACAAAAAATATTCACTGTCTTATAAAATAATATAGACATGACCAACAAATAACAAGTCTGTGGACGGCTTTTTTTCAAGTGCCCATCGTATAAATTACAATTATCTAATTCACGACAATTTTCAGATGGAATTTGATCAAACGACATCAATACGATGCCAAACAAAGCCATCGATTTTTCTTCGCTCCACTGAACAGACTGACGACTTGTGACATGGCTGTTAAATTCTACATGTAGTTTATATTCGTCCTTACTAGCTAACTATAGTAATGAAATTAAATAAAACGCTTGCTATTAAAATATACCAATTAAAATTAAGACCTGGAAATAACCATAATGTAAGTACCGTATTTCTTTTATATCTATTGAAAATTTTGATGATAAAATAATAAAAAAAATGTTCAATGTGTTTCTTTTTATTTATTTTTTTAATATTGTACCAAACATTTCAGGAGGCTTGCTTGTTTTATCTTTTTTTGGGTCTAGCGCATCTATTTAAAATTTTAAATACTAGATACCTACCTAGAACGTCACTAGTATTTTTTACGTTTCTACCTCAGACCGTGTACATTTATGAACCGATTAAAAAAAATCATTTTGTTTGTGTTTAATGGTTTGTAATGACTTACTGTGGCTATAAATCACTTAATGCCTTATAAATAATGTTTAACTTCATTTTAAAATAAAATTATATGAATATGAAGTCAATTTTGTTTTATTCAAAAATTTGAAAGATTTTTTTTACAAAGTAAAATCTTTTTACAATACTTAAAAGGGCCTTAATAAAAATTTAAAGCTAACCCCTTATATATTTTTCTAGGTGAATTATCATTATTGTTAACTTGGTAAACTTTATAAACATTGATATTAAACGAAATATTTCGTGCACAAACAGTATGGAGATTTGGTATGCTATCAATGATATTTTATGATTGAACATAGTAAAAAAACAGTAACATTATATTGTTATTATGTTTAAAAACAGTCTTATCATACAATTTCGACCTCTAGTCATTGTGTACAATGGACTAAACTCTTTTGGTAGTAGAGATAAATGTGAAAGATAAGAAATGTAAACATATTGCAACATGTTTGCAAACAATTACGATAAATAACTACCAGTAGGATTATATCTGGTGAAAGTTAAACAAACATTTAAGCAAATCCAGCGGTTAAACTATTATAATGAACAATTTTAAAGCTTTTAAGAATACATAACAGGATACATCGACCGGGGAAGTAGACCACATATGCATGCATGCAGGACATACGCTGTTTCAAAATCAATACCTAAACTTTGTAAGCAAACAAATATCAATTACTATAGAAGGCGGCCAATACACTATTTCATGTTACTGTACTTAAAAACAACTTTTATTTTTAATTTTAGTCAAGTACTTTTTTAAATAACAATAATCTTTTTAACAAAAACAAAACCGACTTCAAATGTATACAATTTTATTTAGAAGTCATTAAGTCATTTACAGCTATGGTACGTCTCAATATAAATCATTAAACACAAACAGGGCTTGCCTTAAATACCAATATATCAATTTTCGATATATCTTCGGAATCCAAGGTTCAATGACATTCAAAATTTAATTTGGGAATGTCGCCTTTTTAATAAAAAAAAATGAAAACGAGTCACAAGTTCTTAGGTAACAAACCTATAGTTGCCCATACTGTCCCTAATTGTAGTGATCGCTACACAATTCTAGCATCACTAGATGCTACTAACCTTTAGCGGTCATTCCTTCGGTGTTGTAGGTGGCGGGTCCAGGGCCGGCGTGTCCTCTGCCGGCTGGGTCCAGCTTCTGGCCGAATGTGAACGCCGGCGCTCTTGGCTTACGGGACTCCGGTGGTGGTTTACCTACAAAATATGTCATTTAATCCTAAATACTTACTAAATATGCTAAACATAAAATGTGGTTAACGTTATTCCATATACGTTTAATTTATATACTCTGGGATTTGAGTACTAATAAGCTTTAAATAAAATTAAGAATGTTATTTAACCGTGTTTCAAGTAAATTTCTGACAGCTTCTACGTGCTATATTTTCTCAAAAAAAAAAAAAAAACATTGAATCTGTCGTCAATTGCAAGTTCATTTAGATGTTTAAATTTAAAATATATACGTTCTTTCCTTTTAAGTTTCCCATATTCTCAGAGATAGAAGTGGGGTACATAACATTTTTACTTCACTAATAAGTTGTTTCGAACGTATGTCGTATACATAACTATTATCCGTTCAAAACATGGATATTATTACAAGTACAAAGCTAAACATAAAACGAATAATTTATTAATAAGAACTACCAAATAATCGTTTTGGTTTATAACAGAGGTAAACGTTTCGACCAAGAAAACAACATCGAGCTAACCTTATGAAGGTCAGCGTCGCCCACAGCCGCCCAGATGGCAGTCAAACACGAATTAATTGGCACTTCGCGAGATAACACCACTTAAAGATACTGATATACTCCAAGGGATCTAATTATTACAGACTAAAGCGTCACATTACGATGCACAATTGCAGTATACGCTGTTTTTTTAAACAACGACGTTTGGAACGAGATAAACAAGTAGAACTGAACGTTTTACGAACAGCTTTAGCGGTATGATGTCATAACGCGTCTGAACGCGAGCGAGGCCGTGCGGTAATCGCGCAACCTCCGCATGATGTCAGCGCTACTTGCGAATCGCGAACACCTCGCCCAAATTGACACTTCACCAATTAACTTATTTGCATACCAAATGTTATACATAATATCGTATGCTGTTTACAAAACAAAACAAAATTTCTTTTTACCCTACTGACAGGAGAGTATAATGTTTTTCGCTGGTATATGTATGTATGTCCGTTTTATTATGACCTTCTCCTAAACGACTATACCGATTTAAAGTAAGGTGTCAATCGATTCTTGTTCTTCCTCGGAATGTCACAAAGGTACAAAAAGCCAGGCTTGTTGCTTTTTTTTAATAAATTTCAAGTTATGACTTGAAATTTATTGCTTAAAGGAGCCTCCATAGTTTTGATTTTTGTTTAAAGAAAGCTAATCTCCAAATTTTCTTATCCTAAATGTCTAAGGGGTAGAATCCGGTACAAAGAAATTCGACGGAGAACCAAAATAGACGACATAGTTCTCAAAGTCGGCAATGAGCCGGTCACATCTACCGAGCAAGCGACGGCAGATGGGGGAGGAAAATCTTGGAATGGAGACCCCAAGTGAGGACCAGGAGAGTGGGGCAGACTGCTTCCAGACTACATCATCCATCTGGATCGCTGAAGTCGCTGGATGCTTAAAGCGGAGAACTGCATATTGTGGAAGGCATTGGGGAAGGCCTATGTGAAGCATGTCGCGGTGGAAACACAGAAGTGCCCTCGTGGCATCCGCAGAAAGGGACGAGGACCTCCGACAGGTTTTTAGTGTGTATTCCTCCACTCTTCCTTCCACTCGGGAAGGGGGAGTGGAGGGGAATCACACATATGTTAAGCCAACAATTTATGGTTTGTATTAGAGTTCAATAGAAAACAATAATAATGTTTTACCTATAAGTGAAGGCAGTGAGACCACGGCTGGTCCTGGGCTGGCGGCCTCCGCGGCGATCGGTCCTCGGCGCTTGGTCGGAGTCCAAGGGTTCTGACGCACACCCATCGATGAGCAAGAGAAGTAGTTTTTAGATAATGTCGTCGATGTAGGTATGTCCGAGCGTCGCAGCGGGCCCAAACTCTGGAAATAACATAATGTAGTTGGCTAAGCACTTTTCAATCACAATACAACAATTTTGAAATAGTACCTAAATCTAACCCGGTGTTGCTTTTAAAGTATCAAATCCCAAAGGTAATGTATAGGTTTATTATACGAATATTTGTCTATTTTAATATGATTTATTGCAAAGAATTGATTTAAATAATGCTGCGGGACACACGACTGACAAAAAAAAATGTAAATAACAGCAATTTTCATTAGGCTAAATTATATTTTTTGTGCCCTTATTACAGTTTCTACTATCAAATAACTTCTTTTCAAAAGTAATTAGTAAAACAAAAACTTCTTTAATTAGCCCTATAAATGAGCGAAAATTTGGTGAATTAATTGAAGTAAAAGTTTGTAAATTTGCAGTCATACAGACCCACGTTTAGCAATGTTAGCGTAGTTGCGGACTGTAATCACTTGTTTTATCAAAAGTGACAAGGTTGATGTAAAAAAAACCTCGCCTTAAGCAACTCATTTTTAAGCATTGCAACTTACTGGTAAATTGCAGTGTGTAACTCAGTAAAAAGTAGGTTGTAAAAAGTTGTTTAAGGCCTACACAGATATGCGGACAGTTTCATACTATTGCATTAAAAACTTTATATATGGTCACTTGTCAGAATCGTAGGTATGTCAGATATCTTGCAAGAGATTTATATTACAAAACTATTCAGCAAGATATTTGGCATACAGTTTCTAGGTACTTTACATATAATTCTGTTTAATCCACATCTATTTAACGATTTACTCTTTTTTAGCGATATACTTTTTTATCGGATATTCTGTAAATCATAATTGTAAATATTTTCAAGTGTTTCTTATCTGAGCACTTTACAAGCGCTAAGGGATTTTAACATTTTATTACCCCATAACACTTTCTATCACTTCGACATTCTTGGTGAAGATTCATTACTCCAATTATTACCTAAAAGAACCGAATTACTATGAAAACACAACGTAGAACAAAGTACTAAACTAGACAATCACATGATATTTATCATTAGCCAAATACAATAAAAAAAACCTTTGGAAAGATCATAGTTTTAATCTTATGGAGTCGTTCATATCTTTTGAAATCGATTTTATATCATATTCGTATTATTTTCACTCCGAAATTCACTACGGTGAGACGGCGAAAGTTACAATATGTTTTTCACCACACCAGTACACAAAAATAAAAAGGTACTTTACTATTTTTTTAAATAATTAATAATTTCTCAAATAATTATTTAAATTAGAGAGTGACTGACAAGGATTGAATGTATTGTTCAATATAGAACGACATTGACAAGCGAAAGTATATAGCGGTACACAATTCATGCACACAAGGAGCAGGGTAGTACCACAAATTGACTACTACGATAGCATATGGATAGAGAAAATTAAACCTTGGCTTGTTCTGCTGAAAATATGAACAAAAATTGGGTTTTAGTATTACACAATTAACTTCTTTATACACAATTGGACTTGTTACGTGTTTTGTTTGTGTCACAACTTATCTATGAAGATTACTGTAATACATGCATGAAACCCGTTATACAATGTAGTTGTATAATTCCAGGAATAATGAAAAATGAAGAAATAACCGCGATTAAAAATAAAAAGTGTAATAAAACATTTTATTAAGAATACTCGTAAGATATATTATTACTAATTTTTGACCGGTATGATTAACAGAAGAAGATCATCAACAGAAAATCAAACGAAAACATCCATAAAAAATTTGAATGTGAGACTAGAAGAGATTAGAATAGATGTCATATCATAATGAATAAGTGAACAGAAGACGCAAAAAGCTCTTAAATTAATGATTCATCATCATCGTCATCAGCCCTGTTCACACTTTATGTAGAATCGGCACACCAGGTTTTCAACAGGTTCCATGTTAAATTTGTGATTATGATGAAAAATATGAAAGAACTACTTGTTCTAACCAGGTCTTAAACTTAATGCTATCAAATCCAAGATCAAATCCAGTACTTGATTGCGCAATCACGTTAAATTGAAATATTTATCTAAAGTTTTTAAATAATCAAAAAAAAGTAAAAAAGGCATATCTACCGATCTAGTTTGACTCATCGCCGATTTGATCACCTTCGCCGACCGCAAAGATGGGATTTGTCGGACCGACATATTACATATATATAAAACTAGGTACCCTTATTTACAAAATAACAACTTGAATTGTAAGAAACAGCGGTATGGAAAATATAAATTCTTTAACAAGTTGTGAAATTCGTTTTCCAATTTATTCTATTTTTTGTATGTTGTGATTTATGTCAAAATAATGTTAAGTTTGACAATTAAGATTCTATCGCGTTTTATTTACTGCCAGTCATTTACGTGAGTTTAATGAACTCGGGCGGGTGCATTCGCTGGGGCATTTAGATATTTTTCTTTAATTAAATAAAATATGATTAGCGGGTAGTTGATAACATTTTAATGAAAACAAAACCTAATTAAGGACCAAGCAATAATTAATGTAAGAATTAGTACAAATCTCGCTGCCCTTTTTCCACCTACGTTGGGTCGGCACAATATCTACTACTCTTCCATATGTCTTGGCTTCTACTGTAGTTCATACTGTGACTGGTTTTTGGTATAGTTTTTTACCGCCGGCCGTTTACCTGACGCCAACCCCTCTCGGGAATATATAAAAATTCCTCATAAAAAATCCAGTTGTATTGGTTGGATTAATTTTTCCAGATGTTGGGTACAAATAAACTGATGTTACTTTCATTGTGCGAGTTGTGCGGAAATTGAATAGCTCTTTTTCTCGGAAATACTTATGGAATACAAATACTGATAAATTACAATTAAAATATATAATTGGTCATTTTTTTATATCAACACCATAATCGAAAAAAGTGCAGTAATGTCTATAATTAAACAATGATCAAAACAACATTTGTACATCGTCCGATTCAATGCCACAGTCGATGAATAACGATGACCCTGATTTAACTTGTTCATAAATTGTTTGCTTCGTAAATGGTAAACAGAAAATAACCCGACCAAAAGTAGAGGTGCGTATAACCAAAAAGGAATAAATTTTACCAAGCAGTGCTTCACATTTGGTTGGTTTATAGGTTAAATGTGAAATATCCTTCCTTGAAATTGCGTCACGCTACTATTTTGGTTGTTCTGTTAAAACAAACACTCTTTAAATGGACTATCTTGATTCTTTAGCCGAATTTCATTCGGTACTTAAAGTCTTAATGTG
>DWLR01000952.1:0-20917 GCA_018246295.1 Papilio alexanor hazarajatica | reverse complement strand
GCACATTTCCCCCCGATGATGCGAGCAATGGGGGAGGCCTAAGTCCAGCAGTGGACGATCATAGGCTGAGGTGGAGGTGGTGGTGGAAAGAAGTCTTCAAAACATTCCGCAAAACAAAAAAAAATGTCTTCAAGATAAGTAAGAGATAAATAAGAGAATTCTTTTGTTTCTTATGTGAAAATAAAAAAAGGATTTTTAATATAACGTGAATATTATCAATGACTTAAATAAAGTGAAAAAGCTAATTGTTATAGTTAGATATAAATAAACATCAGACATAAATATTTTCAACTATTTCCTTTAAAGTAAAGATGCAAAATGAATTTGCCACTTTGTTTCTTATCAGGAGCCTGTGCTCATTAATAATGATTTAATAAAACGTAACAATTTACTTACTTTTAAAAGTAATGATTATTTTACATTATATCGTTACCTAGTACTAATAATAAAAATAAGAAATCTCTCACGACTACATTACCATAATTGGGGATCAGAGGAATATACAACTTTAATTACTGGTCAGCAATATTTGATGGTAAGATCATTAATCACACCATCAAAGCCACTAAAGTCTAAACGGTAATAAGCGATGTTAAAATTATATCCTCAAAAGTGGATCCTATAAAGTATCAATAGATATACAGATTTAAAAGTAGAAATGAGTTTTTCAATATATAATCATTTTAATATATCTTTCAATGTAAAGAAAAATAATGAAGAAAAATATCCCTTCGAGCATGTCCTCAATAGCTTGAGTTTTTCCTCATAAGAATTAAATTTAAATAACATTGTGTTTACCATAATATTGTTATTATTTAATTTTATAAAGATAAAATATTTTATTGTTTATTTCGGATATACTCAAATACCGCTGGACCGAATTTAAAAATAATTTAACTGATAGAAATATTTTCTATCAGCTAGAACCTAAGCTATTACTTGTTTAAACATCTATCAGAGCAAAGCCGGGGAAGTTTGCTAGTTTTATTTACATTTACGAGTATCTAACGTGAATTAATATTAGCCACTATGCTGGGACGGTAAGACAAACGTACGTATTCATTTCGTTATGCCACTTTATTCATAAGAACGCCATATTATTGTAGTTGAATCTTATTGACAGGAGAACTCTGCGGTTGCCATGGTGACAACGCACATTCTAATATGAGATGAATAATTTCGCGCCTCTTCGTTTAATGCAAACCCAACATCTATATTTTTGCCATGGAATACAATGTGAGGGTAATAGAAATTAACTTACGTTACTCGACTATTCTTGAGAACAACTCTGGCAATCTATTTCATGTTCTAAAAACCACATAACCTTCATTCAATACATTTAGTTAGGAGAAAACATCGAGACCTACCAAACAGCAAGGTAACGAAGAAAAGTAATTGTCGGTGATAAGTAGTGATAAATAGTTTACCTTCTGATGCCTAACAGTACTTTTTTTGTAATGTATTATTACTGCGTTCCACATTCTTCGATATTATTTGATTAAAAAAGTAAAAGTAAAACTTACGAATATCCGTCTTTCCACTCAAAATCATCCATTAAAGTCCAAGCGAAGTATCCTTGGATATTGCAGCCATCTTCGTACATCGCGAGTAACATCTGATATATATAATTATTATAATATGAAACGCGCGCATAATCGTCGAGTCCGCCAAAATCGGATACGCCGTTCTCAGTTACGATTATAGGTATTCTTGTACCATAATTCTTTGTAATCCAGTTAAGGACTTTACGGAAACCCAATGGATAAACCTGCAAAAAAGTTACAAGTTAGTAAGTACTTTTTTATTTAAATTATTTTTAAGACACGTAAACAAGCCAAAGTATGAAAAAGACTAAAAGTGCCAGATATCGGTCCGAGTGTCCGGGGAATGCCCGGCCTAGTAGATTACCTCTGAGTAATATAGTGTTTATTATTTTACATCGGAAGTTATGTATTGCGATAAAAGTGTCATATTTCTGGTTTATGGTTTAAAATTAAATTGCTCTAAAATTATATTTTTAAATGTCAGACTTACGATAAAACAATAATAACTACTTTAAACAATTTAGATTTTAAATAAAAGTACGTAATCACTTATTTACCCATGTCCATATCATTGTATTGTATATTTTTAGTAACATACAATACAATACACATATACTTACATAATGTCTGCAATATAACTTGTCTATTGGTCATTTAAATTGTTAATTAAACAAGCGAACATTTTTTAGTTTTTCGTTATAGCACATATATTAAGGACGTATGTATACATAAAAAACGTTTTAAGGAATTTAACGGATTCTAACATAACGAGTTTTTATTGAAATAATTTTGCTACAGAAACAAATTTTAAAAATTATTTCTAAAAGAATGCTTATAACCAAAGCAACTGCTTGCAACTTAATTATCTACGACATTGCGTATCATAAAACCTAATGTGTGTTCCAAGCGCACCATTCTTTGTTTTATTTACTTGCTTGATGCCATATTTTTAACTTAGATGCATTTCATTTGTATAATGTCTTCTAGATATATTCCCCAAAATATTATGGTTAATTTAGGAGTAAGTACGCTACTTACGGTACACAGTTACTCAAAAGTTCAGTTGTTGTGAACATTTGCGCAACATGTCCGAAATGTATACATTTAAGTGTAACAACATCAAGAGAGTCATTAACCTTTCACCCGATTAATACGGAAAAGAGCTACCTGGCCTTATTTTTCTTATTACTTTTTCCGTATATATAATTCTGCAATACGTTTACAACTTTTTGATAGTGAATATGTTCATGGAAGTGGGCACAAATTTGATTGATTGATACCTTTACTAACATTTTGCAGGAAACACATATTTAAACACTTATACGAGTAGGAAAAGTGAAGGAGACAGAGCTATAAGTTTGAAGTATACTTCAGACTACTTAGACTTTGTTGAGACCAGATATCATCAGGCATTGGTCGTTAGGCTTTTCTTAAGGATTTGAAAAAAAAAAATCTGTCTGTACTAACCGACAGCCAATCCGCTCCAGGTTTTGGCCACATTGGATTTTGCTCCAACAGTACACCAGTATCATGATCCCATGAAGGAACTCGCCAACCTTTTAGCATGGGCATGTCGGACATGAGATATGTTGTGTAGTGATTTAAACCAAAGAAGTCTGAACTACCTCGTAATAAATCAATCTGTAACATAGAAAGTTAAAATAAAACAAAAAATAATTTTAATTCAATAATAAACCAAACAGAAACGAATTATCTTTTAAGTCACAAAGCCAGTGAGTTATGACACTGAGAGGATAAGGCTTTTGAATTGCAATGTGACCGATAAGGTTTGATACTGAACCATTTTGAATTAGTGTTCAAATATATACTTACTGTAAGTATATATTTAGATTTTATGAGAACAATAACATAAGGTAAGATTACCTTGACCTAATATTTCTGTCCGCTGTTTGGCGATAGTCTAATCGTATGTAAAGTTTCGGGCTTAAAAAGCGCAGTAAGAAGCAAAGCAAGTTTATTTGCAGTAAATTGCATGGTCTGTCATCAGCTTCTTGCCCTTTTCCCAGCTATGTAGGGTCGGCACAGTCTGCACTATTTTTTATACCTCTTGGACTTTACTCCAGTCCATACTGTGACTGGTTTTGGGCATAGGTTTTACAGCCAGTCGCCTTCCCGACGCCAACCCCCCCTCGAGAATAGTTAGTCTGTATATAATGTAAATTACAATAATAAAAAATGTACCTCGTTGCTGGTAAAATACGGTAAGCGAGATCTTGTGAACCCCTGTGAGAGACTGATATTGTTTATACGGTCGCGTACCAGGGGTGGGTAATCTCCCTCCGACGAATATATCGGATGAGCGAAAAGTCCGAACTAAAACCGAAACATAAAAACATTTTAGCATAAATTACTAAAGATGACGGACCGGTTTTTGTCGGCAGGTCGTAGGTTGGATTCCCATCCAAGACAAAATTTTTTTTGTGTGCATGAAAATATCTGTGTCTTGAGTCTGGATGTAAATACTACCGGAGTTTTTTAGTATGATGGAACATACTAAGACCGCCAGCCAAGCATTCCGGTTACGGCACATTTCCCCCAATGATGCAATCATAGGGGGGAGGCCTCTATATCCAGCAGTGGACAATCATAGATTGAGACGGATGGATTAAAGATGAATAAATATAACAACATTATATATAAAATAAAATTAGAAAAGAATTCTTGTCATTTATTTTTAATAATTCTCATTAACCCTTAATAACACGAAGAAGTCTTTCATCTGATAATAAGTAACATGTACACATATCTATATAATAAACACAAATTTCTTCCTTCTACACATTAAATAATCAGTCATTTTAATCATAAGTAATCACTGCTGATGAACTGCTGTCAAAATTAAAAGATTTTTTTTTAACTTACATGCATTTGTAGATACCTTTCTGCAGCTTCTTGATCTGATTTTTTTGTAGGATCTTTAGGTTCCGCGTAAAAAGCGTCTAGGGTAATACCGATTTTACCTGCAAAAAATGTTACGATTCCAAAATAACTAAAATAAAGTCTTCTTCTTTTCACTTCCTTAGCATCTCTTTAATGGTTTTCTAAAAGAGGTTGCACTCAGTAATAAGACCCATTGATAACCTATTTTTATGTATATCTACTATTTACCAATTTCCCTATTTCTATACTTTCCATTTCTTCTTGTGTAATATATTCATGTATGTATTAAATGGCAATCAGTAAATAACTAATAAAATTGTTAATAAAATAAAAAATACCCTTCTGATGTGGTCTAAATGATTTGTCGTAGAGATGATAAGCTCGCGAGTGAGCCAACAACATGTAATGAGCGCACAGGTACTCTCCGAGTCCGCCAGACATCATCGCGGGGACAAAGTTGTCGCCGCCGTATCCCTACAACAAAGGTTAGACTCAGTAATTTGACAATATTGTTGGTTTGTGTTTCTTTCTTTTTTTGGTTTGTGCCGTTTAATAATTTTTACATGTAATCATTACGTATAGACGACATGTTTTGGATTATCAAAATTGCCGGTTAAAAACGGATAACAAAGAAATAATAAAAATTATAATATATAGAGGATCAATGCGTTATTGAAAGCTGCACATATGTCTAGAACACAAAACTGAATGCAACTTACTTATGACAGCTTCTTTTATGAGTTATATAAAATATCAAATTATTTAATGCCATTTTAGGCCATAACAACGATGATTGAGATTAAAACGGCCTAAGGCTACAACCATTTTAAGTTTCTTACAGACAATAATATTATGAAATGTTAACGTACATTAGAACAATGTTGATGCGGCTCGTTCATAGTTGACCAGATTTTAATAATATCACCAAAAACTGTAAATGCCACTTTCGCGTAATCCTCAAAATAGTCCACGATCTTTGGATTACTCCAGCCGCCTAAGTCCATAAGTGGCGTAGGAAGATCCCAATGGTACAGTGTGACTGCAGGAGTTATGTTTTGTTTCAAGAGCTTCTTGAACATTGTGCGATAGTATCTCACGCCATCCTTATTTATAACATTGTCCGTTCCTTGAGGCAGTATTCTGTAAATGAAAAAAATGTAGTCTTTTATTTTTTATGTACCATTAGTATACATATAATATATGGTTGCATGATACTTATTATAGATATTATAAAATTAGTATGTTCACTCATAATTTTTCACCGGCAAAATTGAGAATGATACATTCACAACATTAGAGGGGCTACAGGTGAGGAGTGTGCTCTCTCTCGAAGAAGCCTAGATCGTAACTTTTTTTTAATCAACTATGAGAGTTTTACTTGATTGTTTCAAAATACCACCGGAGACAAAGAAGGACTAAAATGAAAAACTAAGCTGAAATATAAAAAACAATATAGTTATTACACGAAGTCACAAACAATTGATTAATATTAAAGTAACTGTATCAGTACTGTACTGTTATACTAAAAATAGAGAAATTTGTTTCCAAGCTCCCGAGTTTCATACAAGATTTATACAATCGAAGGGGAGGATGGAATCCATCTTGTCCCGAAAACCGATAAATTTTGTGTCGTAAAAATAGACCCATAGATATATAGGAAGGTAGTTACTGACAACGGAGTGTCTATGTCCTATTTTACATCTAAGTAAGTATAATATAGCATGTAAAGGTTTTATCGTCAGCAAACATTACCTTTTTAGCTCTACATTTATTTATTTTTTCTATTATTTAGCAGGATGGTAAGTATTAGCTTATTTAAGTCCTATTTTAACCGACTTCAAAAGCAAGAAGTTCTCAATACAATTGTATTTTTTTATTTGTTCGTGTGTGAACTTCGTCATTTATAAACTGATTTCAATTTTTATTTTGTTGTAAAACAGTTATTCCCAAATTAAAGACAAATAATAAGATTACATGAATTTTTAATGAAAAAAGTTAAAGAATTATAATATTTTAGTTGACCTTTCATATCATATTCTATCCTATAAAGATTTCCCGTATAGTTTGTGACGGATGTTGATTCTTGTTTGCTTGGAAACCAATGCTTGCAATTGTGGGAATCCCAAAGTAAAACCCGACTTCACGTACCGGCGGTAAATCTATGGATTTACTATGTAATACAATTGAATTGACGCTTGTATTTCGTTTAACTTTTATCATTTTGATCAAGTGAAGAAAAATAAACGCCAATACATTGGTTTTACCTGTGATCATGTTCTTAGAATTATGTAGTTATAAGTATCCACATACTGTTCAATTTTTACACATTTATGCAATAATTCATCAAATTATACTTACCTAGGCCAAGATATTGACATTCTGTAATACTTCACGCCTAGAGATTTTACAATTTTAATATCAGTTTCATATTTGTGATAAGAATCAGCGGCCACGTCACCGTTCGATCCGTCTACTGTGAAATTTGGATGCTTGTGTAGATACGTATCCCACATGCTCTCGCCTTTTTCTGCAAACAGATTATAAACTTATTTACTTTTAAGTAAAATCGAGTTTTGGTTAGTTTGACTTAATTTGATGTGCATAGCCTATAATGTTTGGTGCCAGTAGCTTATAAAACTTCTGCCAATCCACTCGACTTCAGATGTGTGTCCATGTGGAACCACTTTACGGTTTGGTTTTAAGAAAATGTATTTATACTTCTGCGTTTAGTTTATAGAGTAATGTAAAAATTGTCCATTCTCATCTATTCCGTTTCTTTTGCCACCAACTTCTTTCTGTCCTCTGTGCTAAAGATAAACTTTTCTTAACGGTTGGTGGCAGTCTTTATTAGTTGCCACAACTACTGTGGGCGTAACGTTTGTTTATAGGTATATACAAAAATTATTAGTCACTGGCTATTAACGACAATTGAGACATCAAAGTTATATTTATAAATATTTTTGTAAGGAATAAGCACGCCCTTAACCCAGAGGGACAGGCAGAAATTATGAATTTCTATTCGCGATTCTGGCACACATCTCTTGCTTCTTCTATGTACATCGCCTTTCTTTAGTGACATTAATCTGATCGATATAAGTTCTCTTAGGAAGTGAGCCAACTCTGCCACTCAATCTTGCACCAAACATACATACATGTATATTTAAATATCTTATTGAATTACTGATCTAAATTTCTGTTTTACAGATAAAAAAATCTATTCCTCAATCATAGCGATATTCTCTTAAGTTTTGTAAAAACTCGTTCGATACAAGTTACATTAAACAATTTGCTGTACGACTTTTAAACTACGAAGTTTATCGATAAGATGTTGTTGATATACTACTCATAAGCTGTACTTATTACTATTCAAAAGTAAAACACGACAAAAAAATAGGATCGAGTTGTCGTTAAATTCATATATGACTTTTTTCCAAATGTTTGAGGTTCGATATTTATATGTACTTACATTTGTGTTAAAGTTAATTCTTATATGTTTATTATATTTATGTAATGTGAAATGAATATTAATTACTCTTAAGATTCTATTTTATGCAAATGGCGCCACATTAAAGCTCTTATTTATAATATTGTGAAATATGTAAATTAAGCGTACCTTTGATTATAACTTCAAAATTTATGTAACGTCGAAGCAAATTTAATATCAGTAATCGCTCTACATTAGGTATTCAAAAATGTATAGTAAACTATTTTATGTCTGTTCACATTTTCATGGTAAGATTAAGATATTTATGAGGAGTAAACCAGAAAATAAAACAAAAGCCTCGTAACTCAAAAGGTCCCCGTATAGATAGACCGTCGAATAGTATGAGAATTGATAATAAGCTATCAGATGAAGCGCCAATAGTGAAACGGTTACGAGAACGGACTGCGGAACATGAGGGTTGGAATCTGCCATTGAACTATTGTCGTTAACTATATTCTAGCAAACTTAGAATGGTCAAAAGAAGTATTACTAAATTATTTCCCCAATCTTAGAAGGACTTAGAAAGAACTGAGTGTGATAACTGTTGGCTTTATATTTATTTTTCCGACATACAAAAACCGGAAATTAATTGATTCATGTTAAAAGGGATTGATACTCAAGCAGATTGATCGTAATTCGTGTCTGTCATTGACCTGCTTAGCACCGATAAGTAAAAACTAACCTAAAACAAGACCTACATTGTTTTAGTTTGCTTACAGGTTGTTATTCAAAGATGAGTAATGTAACGCGATATTTATTACAATGATAGTATAATGGACAAAGCAGGTACTACTTAGGTATATTTATATACATATATACACATGTCTATGTGTATCGCAGGTCGTGAGTTCGATTCCCACCCAGGACAAACATTTGTGTGCATGAACATGTCTGTTTGTCGTGTGTCTGGATGTAAAGGCCAAAGGAAGACGAGGAGCAGCGTCCTTTTCTTAGTACGGTGGAACATACTGCGATCACCAACCCGCCTGCCAAGCGTGGCGATTATGGCACATTTCTCCCCAATGATGAAATCCAATTTTAGCCACACACTTGTGACTACATTTTTAACATCTACCATTGTTGATTTATTTAAGTTAGATAACCCTGTTGCATCTTTTAAAAACAAAATCCTATAAAGAGAATTTCGTTTGTTGAAAAATAAAAAACGTCGAGAATGTATGAGCAGAAGTATGGATGAAGAAGCAAAAGATCTATGCCACGATTGCGTCAAATGAAATTTTCTCTTATCTCTTCCTACACTTTTAGATGAATGGTATGTATGATGGGTGTATCTTATATATTTATATTTTCTGTCATCAAAACTGTTGCTCATTTAATGTTAATAAGTTTCATTTTGATTTGATTTTCGTAAAAGATTGCACTCACCTCCTGTATTCCATGCTCCTTCAATTTGAAATGCGGCCGTCGCCACGCCGAACATAAAATCCTCGGGGAATGAATAGTTGCTCAGCCCAGAGCCGTCGACATACGCACTCACTCCCTGTGCCCAAACCAGGCACCACAGGCTATATACAATTAAAAAAACGTTCTTTACTGTTTAGCTTTTGCGTTTAAATTTCGACTGTTGAGACTTTTTACTTTAAACAAGACACCCGAAATTATTTGTTTGATTGTTACTTGAGTTTTTAAATGTTTTTTTATATGTATAATAATTTAATTAATCGAAAAGAAAAAAAAGTGTATTGTTTTACTAATATTTAAAAATTTCAGCTTCACGCGAGTTAATAGTAAAATACACACACGATTTTGCTTGTAATTAGTTTCACACACTTGTACACAAATGTAAAAACACAAATAAAAATAATTTACTATAACTATCAAAAACTTATATGACAATTGAGATGTTGTACGTTCTAAGTATTGACAGCAAAATTTTGTTAGAAAACAATTCACCTGAGGCTGGTAGCCAAACGAGCTCTGCTCTGGGCGACTCCGCGCGAGCTCCGCATTGTTCAAACTGAACTTTAATTCACATGCTGTCATTAATACAATCTTTAACTACGGAACAACCTTCTGGGGATTTCCTTAGAGAAAGATACGATTATAACTCCATCACTGACTACACGATATAACATAGACTCGTTAAGGTTAATATGACATTAACATTGCTGAAGTTTTAAAAACCCTTATAGATTTTTAATCACCACTGGTGGACTTTAAATATTTTATTGTAATTATTAAAACGTTTTAATTTAATTCAACATAATCTGGTTTGGTCATACAGTTCAGATTATATGAATTAATGTAATCAAATTTTTTATTTCTTTCATTTACCTTAATATCAGACATTGCATTAAACAATTTTACGGATTTTATAGCGTTCAAAAATATTTTAATTCCCGACGTCTCAAACATTTTACGGCGCCCATGGTCATGGGATACAGCCAGAAAAGATGAGTGCATGTGTGTCTGTCTTCGAATGAGTACCAAGAATCAAATTAATTAAAGCAAAACGATGATATTCAAAAATAGATGTTACGACTTTTCAATATAATTGAGGCTTAATCGGTAAGGTCAGAAGCGTTTCAAGGCATCAACGCCATACAATGAACACGAATGTATAAATTGATTCGTAAAACGAAGATTCGGTGTCGAAAAGTAAGCTAGAGGTAAAATATTTTTTATTGGTTTACACAATTAAACATTTTCGAAAAATTATTTAAAAAAACATTAAAACCTACAGATTTATTTTTAATATATATTTCATTCCATTGAAATATAAAATGTAAAGCTGAATTTTATTTATTTAATCGATATAGGGTAGCAATTGTGGGTAAAGGGTTGCGAAATACGAAAGTACGACACCCCCGAGCAAATGTGTGTGACACACCCTCACGAATATATCAAATACAGGCGTTGAAGAAATGATTTATTTTTCAAATCTTCCTAACTCATGAAAATTGACAATGACTTATTGTATAGTAAATGTGACAAGGAATATTTGAAGACAAATCAACCTTGTCAATTATTCATTCATGTTCCGTTAAAAAAGCAAAAGAATTTTGTTGCTGTAATTAAAATTATATTCCCTTTTGTTAGACTGATTATAATATTACAATAGAATATTTTAACCAGGTACGTTCCCGTCTGACGTTTAAAAGTGTGTGTAACGATCCGACTTCGAAAGTTAAAATGTGTTTTATTTATTTGATAATATTGCTTTACTGACTTACTGATGAATTTACTATTACGATAGCTCGGAACACTTGTTATTCATTTAAAGATGTTTATTGGTACTAAATCGTTTATACATACCCTAACATATAAACATACCCTAAACCTATTTGTTAGAATATTGGCGTATCTAAATTCTGGCGTAAACCCAAGGTTATGGGCGTATTAATTTAATATTAGAAATAATATTGTATTGTTGCGTAATTTATTACATTTTATTTTATCTAAGAATAATAACGTTTTTTTGTTGTTGTAAATGTTCAGTTCGCTTATAAAATGAATAGGTATTATTTTACTAACATTGTGTAGTATTTACTTAGGTTAAGATGAGTACATCACATTATATTGGCAGCTTAAATCATATAAATGATTAAAAGTTATAGAAATAACTTAAATTATGATAAAAAAATATTTACTGCAGTTGTTAATCATTATGCCGTGGTTAGATTTATATATGTAAAAGCTTGTTTTATTTAAATTAAACAATGACTATTTAATTTGTAATTAAATAACACAAGCAATTTAAAAAAAAAAAACTGGTCACAAGGAAACCTTCGATATATATATTTTACGTTCCATTAATAAATACATTTAATTTTACACTATGGTATGTGGTTGATAAACTAATTTTTGCATATATTCCTCTTTTGCTCCACGATAGCATAAAATCACAGTGTTACCTTGAAAACATTGTGTTTCGAATGTAATATTAGTGTTAAGCGTTTTTTTCCACCTTAAGAATATCAATTATGTGTCAATTTTGTCCTCATGACCAGCATTTTTTCCATTCCAACTTAGCTTAAACACTTTAACACTTATGCTAGGATGTGGGAAATTAAGGTAGTCGAAGGGCGGTCAGGATTCGAACCCACCACCGATCCCACTACGATCGGTAGTCCGTAGTCCGTACACTAAACCACTAGGTGATCGGCGCTTCATAAACTAAATGACTATCCCCATATCACATTCTGAGGAAGAATATGAATCGAATGATACCTCACTCTTCAAAACATATACATATCCTACCATAGCATTACCCTCCTGTCAGTCAGGACAAAATACAGAGTAAATTAAATTGACGCGATTTAATTTATTTGCGGCTTGAACATGAGTGCGCGCCTGAAGTGCGCATTTTAAAGCTTCATACATTTTACGCGGTGTTGAAAATTGTTTGAATTTTTTTTTTACATTTAATAAAGCAGATATTAAGGAGTTTTGATAAGTTTATAAATAGGTAATAAAAATATTCCTTCTCAAATGCTATGGTATACTGCAATATTTTTAACCGCTTTATAAAAAAGGAGGAGGTTATCAATTCGCTTTTTTTGTGTTTGCTTATGTGTCAAAAAGTTGTTTATGTCAACATTACCATGGCAACCGATTGTAAGTGAAGTATTTTTTATTTATTATTCCTAAAACAAGGGAAGAATTATAAAAATTAGAATAAAATTTAATAAATACAGAATAATGTTTATTTAATGATTATGTTCCTTACGGTCAAATAACATGTCTTTATTAATCTACAAAGTGATTTTTTTTTAAATACTGTTATATATAAAAAGAAGATATTTAAATTCAATAATTTTAACGATAGAATTTACAAATTGAATTGCACGCCTAAAAATATGACGACCGTTTAATATTTATGGGCGAATAAATTTCGAAGACGAAAACATTATAAATTCCGATCCAGCACTTTAGCACGCTAGACTTGCAGATAACACTTAAATCTGCAGTGATTTGCATCATCTAACAATCTAAATTATGATAAGCTTACCATAACTGACAGTTGTTTTTGAGATTTCAAATTCTTCCCGAAAGTTATATAATTAATGTAATATTCAGGTTCTCAATCAGCAGGTATTTTAATAGTCTCATATTGGTAAAAATAGTTATCATATATTTTATTGGTGTTGCATCGTTAGTTAGTTAGTGCCTACTAAAATAATTGTTGTCTATTGACTAAAATCGTATTTTCTAAAATTGTCCAAAATAAATCACAGTTTAAACGGCTAAACTTCAAGTTCTTACACATAGGTACCAACGTAGCCTACCCTTTCACCTCCTAAAGGTACGAAACTCGTCTGTACCTTGGGCATGAGTTAAAGTTAAAATATTTTAGTTATACTAACTAGTCTCACGATAGTTTTAATAATTTAGAATAAACCATACCTAATTATGAAAAAAAAAACAATGAGAAAAGTCGGTACAACTCCATATTTTTAAGTATGCGGAATAATTTCGTAACAAAATCAAGACGTTTATTAAATATTATTAATTGGTCAGTGACACAATTCGCCATAATAACATCGTGTTAACCAGAAGTTTGACATGGTCTAAATACGTTTATAGTCCTTTACACGATCGATGTCAAAGGGTAAGTATTAATATTTTTGTATTAGTATTTGTGAAATAGTAGTATAATATTTTTTGAAAGTTTTCCAAGAAGTATATAGTTTTGATGAGTAAGTTTTAATAGAAATAGTCTCATGCAGACGGACAGAGTTGGTATAATTTGATATCGCCGGATATATGTGAATGCCTTTATAGCTTTTTATATATTTGAAAAACATAACAATTATTAATCTGTCGCAACGGAAACTTCTGATTTATATCCGCTTTGATATAAATCGCATGAAACAAGCGCTGATTAGGTCCAAGGTTGTGTACGCCGTTTATTTCTCGGAAATAAGCTTACCAGGAAGCACGACATGTGAGCTAGTGTAACACATGATTTATCATAATCCAAAGAATTACAACCTATAACAGGGCTAGATATAGATTTGTTATCCTGATTGAATATAAAATGAGACATAATAGATACTAAAGAAAATGAGAATATTCGGGCTGTGACTGTACCATAATTACTTACTCGTACTTAAACATTATTGTATTTAGATAAACACGCCAGTTATATTCAGATTTTTTATTATAATAATTATAAAAAATCACACGCTTGACCACAATCGTGCCAGATATTAAGTGGTGATGTGGTCAAAAGACGCTTTACTCCTCTTGAAGTTCTCATGACATAATTGGATGGTAATACTTGTTCCAATTCTTTGCCCTACGCCCAATCAACAAAAATAATTGACTTTTGTCAGGACATTCTACATATCACTCTTATGATCTTGGATTTTTTTATTATTTTGAATGTTTTTATTTTAGAATCGAACTGCAATAATAATGTTGGAATAATAATTAATGTTATAATTGAAGGACTCAAAAAAGGCTCTAAGTTGAAACTAGATAAGTAATAGGTACTTATTCAATTCTAATTATCCTAAGTAAAAATAAGAATCCATTTAAGGGAGTATCAAACATTTACATAATAGACGCTATAATGTAAATTAGATTTCTATTGCCAGAGTATAGCGGGCCGTCTCCATAGATAATTTTTAAGTATAGTGTAGTTTGGTGGGAAAACACGATGCGGAGTAATTGTTACCTGAAGAGTAGAAAATATGATATTAAATAACAACTCTTCAGGAAATACCAAACAATCAATCAATAAACTGTTACTCAATTCCACAGGAACTTTACAATGAAACGGAAATCCTCAATAAACTTTTGGTTATAGGTTATAAATCTATTCCGTTATTTATTACACACGCTTGGAACTTTCTGGAATGACGTATACTTTCAGTAGTTACTTCTTTGCTCTATAAATTTCATTGTGTGCATCATAAATCCTAAACTTCTTTTTCTTAACAAGATGCAAAAAAATCGTGTACGTATAATGGATTGTAATGGAGATTGAATGAATTTTTACCAGGCTATAGAATGTATTTTTATTCTAAATGATCGTTATATATTGTTGTTTATGTGTATGACTGGAACAAAATCAACATTCTTATCGGTTATCGCAGTAAAAAAAGCTCAACTTTTTATACCCGAACAAATCGTTCAACATTTGCTGCTGTGTGATCCACTGCTGCTGCTAGATCTAATACTAGTGCTGTTGTATATACCACTGGTGCTTCTAAATCTACCACTGGTGCTGCTACATCTACCACTGGTTCTGGTGTTAATTTTAGGATTTGGATTAATCTTAATTATGAATTTAAATTCTACCACTTTTTGCTTTTTATTATTAAATTACTTTAAAAGCTTTTGGCTTCACTAATTAATGATAAAGGAAATGGCGTGTACGCTCGTTCTACAGCATATTAAACAGACGAGTGCCCATCATCCGCGGCCCTCATTCTTCCGGACACAACGTCCGAGGCTTTGATAAACACGACCTATATCGTAACCCCTTCATATTCAAAAGATTAAAAATATTTTTTAATAACGGTAAATTAGAAATATTTTTTACCTTTTGATAATATTTTTCGATCTTCCGTTTTATGTTTTTATAATTAATGTCAAATAATTCCGAGTTAAAATTAAAGAGAGATTAAAGTAACTTAAACGACCAGAAGTGCTAAGAAATTGCTTCGACTGACTAAATAGGCAAAAACAAAGGCTGAGTAAAGGTTTTTATGCTTTTCTTTTACAATTTTACCATGGCTGGATCTACGTTGAAATGTCTCTTCAACAATCAGCGACGCAGGAAATAAGGCAACAATATTTAGCAACAATTTACGATATATGATGGTAAAAAAAAAATCTACGACACTTTGAATTTTGATGGAAAATTAACCTCTAATTAAAAACAGTGTTTTAATATTATCACATTTCTTAAACGATTGTACGCATAAGTAAGATTTGTATTAAATGGATAAAATGAATTTATACAATGGCAAATATGAAAAAAGCCCTTTTTGGCGTCCAAAAAGGGCCCAAAAAATTAAAGCATTTACGATGCTACCACAACTTGCATCAATTTGTAACAGAATAAATGGGAATAGGATTAATTACACAACTAAATAAAAGGTCACGGCTTGACTTCATAAAAATCGTATAGCAGTTGGGTTTAATTACCGAACGTCCGTGAAAACTCACTCATCAGGGCTTAAGGCAACGGGGGTGAGTCCGCATGCGTCGAATGGCCTTACCCTATCAGAACATTCAGTGCCGACCGAGATTCCCTGGTGATGGGACGTCTCACCTCCGCAAGACGGAGAGGTTTCGCGATCACAACGAAAGTCGGAGGCGACGTTTAAATTCGAGTTACACAAACCGTGACTTGGTTACAGATAATTCACTAAAGTGAATTTTAATAGTGCTAAGTGGTCGTGATTCATTTATTTTATTGGTCCTTTAAATAAGCAAATATGTATGGTTATTAAACAATAAAATACATAGTAAAAAATAAGTTAGCGCTGTCTGCTGCATTCTTATTTTCTGCAATATTTAATTTAGGCAAAGTAATTGAAAATTTAAAAAAAAATTCAAGATTCCGTTTTTCCTTCATAGCATCAGTTTACTATTTCATTATTATTTCAAAGTTTTTTTAAGCAGTAAGTTTTTAGTCGAATGTAAATGTTTTTGCCAATTAGAATGATAAAACCCAATATTCCTATTCTATTATCCTATTTTCTTCCAAAATTTTAGAAGAAAATAGTCTTGAAAGTTTTATCAAACTTATTATTGTTTTGTAAGTCATTGATATGATATTTAAACTAGTCTATGATATTTAAGCGTCGTCAATTTAGTTAAGGTCTGTAGTATCCTATGGAAGGATATATGACCTAAGGCTCTATGGCTTCAATGATCTGGAATTTATTCTGTTAACTAAAACAAATATTACACGAGAATCCTTAATCCATACGAAACTGCTTTTGAAATCAAGTGTTAATTAATAATAATTTAATTTCCTGAATGCATCAAAATATGGACTTATACATACATAAGTCCATATTTTGATGCATTCAGAAAATCTCACAAAAATATTCCACGGTGAGATCGCATCTTACGTCATTCACACTACGATTTTAACCCCACATCTCATATCCTATCTACTCGTAGTTTAAGTATACTGAATAGAAACATCTTAAGACTTGTCATTTTTAATTTCATATGGGATACTGAAATATATACACAAGTTTTCCTGTTCGAAGGTCTTTTGCACGCGGTCCGCAATCAGTTACGGTGTGGTTATCTCAAAAAATAATTGTAAATGGTTCCAAAATTCAACTTTCTAATTCTTACAATTTTACTTTATTGTTAATAAGAGTTAATAGTAATATCAAACTTACTTATTACATATAAACTTAATAATAATTAATCAACCTCCAAATAACCCACATATAAACTATCATGAACTTAAATAATACATTAATTTTAATTTTTAGTTAAAATCAACAGCTAATCATTCAGAATTATACTTGTTTATGTTTGCTTTAGAAGTAGGTACTATGCAACAGTAACTGAATACCAAGTTAACGGTTTTATTTTTTGATATAGTTTGAGCTGCCAAGTATGGCAGGTACAGCCCGCTTGTTTTAGGATACATTAATCACCAACCGACACCTGAATTGTTTGATAAATTACGATCATTTCGATCTGCCGTTCGTCTGAAAGAAATTGCTTTCGGCAAAAGTCATTAGCACTACTTTTAAATTTGCGTCACTTTGTTGTAGACTAAATAAAGCGTAATCTAAATTCATGAACTGGGGTTTCGGACATCTAAACAATTAAAACTCCTAAATACAGAGTTATGAAATGAACAAATTATAATAATATACCCTATTCAGGGTTCACACATTGTATGAATGTATATTATCGAAATCATCATATATTTTTCTTTAAAATCGGTCCATTCGTTCTTAAGTCACATCAGGGCAGATAGCAAACAGACAAATTTTTGTTTAGACTCTACAAACTTACATATTTGTATAGGTATAGATATGAAGTCATTGAAGTCTAACAGAGAAGTAAAATTTTAATATTATAAAATGATAGTTGAGTATTTAAATGAATTGTTAAAATTCAAACATAATTAATTCATTTATATTCACATATAATAAATTAATTTCTATTTTCTTAGCTGGCCTTTTATTATTTTAAATTGTACGTTATTTCTATAGGTATAGAGATACTTTTCACATGAGCACATTGGTGACGTAAGCGCATAAGATTTACCCATAACGTATCCACGTTAAATGTTTCTAGAAATGATGACAATAAGTTGGACCGGTATCTGGTTTGTGGCGGTGACGGTACAAAAATTGTTCTTATTTACTGCATTGTTAATACCAAACGTGGTCTAAGGTTTCGGGGACATATGCGCTTATAGAAAATAAAATATGGTGTTATTTTTGATAACGACAAAATTCTAGAATATAAATTTACGACACTATTTTTGACTATTTATGACATAGGTTGTATATACTATACATTTCTATTTATGACATAGGTTGTTTGACAAATTACGAATATTACAACGATATTTTTATCATTACATCTCGTTAATCGTTAATCATTTCGTTAATGATGCCAGTTGCATATGTATATAACGAAAACAGGAAAAATGGAACGAAGTAAACACACCCAAACAACAGTAATAAATTACGAATATTATTAATGCTACCACTTCTTCTTGGCCGGAACCCGAGTCATTGTTATAACAAAAAAAAACAATATGTTAAACTTACGACAATATTATTACGATCTTAATATTTCATATAGGATTGCATAAATTGTTTATGTATAACAAATTACAGTTTTTATTGAATTCTAAAGTATACATTTAAATAAAAACGATATTAAAACTAAAAACTATCTCAACAAATATACACTTAGAATCAGATATCTAACCGTAGTGACATATTATCGCGTCCAAATTTCAAACAATGTTCTTTAGATTTTATGATATCCTTTTATTAAAGAACTTTTTATTGTATCTTGTAATTAGTATTTTTTAACTAACGGGATTCATGTTTGTCACTTGGGAGTTTTATTTTGTTTTCTTGTATTTTTTTTTTGTTTGTTTCTTATCACAATTCAAACTTTATTTCATTTTATATAGCACGTATTAACCTGTGATTTTGTATAATTATCAATAAATTTATATTTGTATTTGTATTAAAACTGTTGAATGATATACTAAAACATTTTTTCTATTTTTTTCTAACATATATGAATTGTAAAACAATTTCTTCAAATGCTTATATCGTGAGTTGTGTATGCATATTAATATTTTAGTTTATATTTAATATTTATAAAGTATAAACTTTTTATCGAGCTAAATTTTAATACGCATTTTACAATTTTGCAAGTATTCAATTTAATTAACAATAAATAAAGCTAATTTCTTCAAGCTTTACTTTCAAAACTCATGATGGTCTGGCTCCAAAGGCTCTAAGCTTAAACCCACTTAAAAGTATCAGTGCATCCGCTTCTATCGGGATGCGAGAGATAAGACTTCGACTGTTACTTTAGTTACTATATCTGATTGATAAATTTTCCTTCTAGCATAAGTTAAATGTACGGAGACTTAATTAATTGTAACCATTAACTACATAATGCCTAGCTTAAAATATTCTACGTATTCCTTAGCCAAATAGACAGAGCTTAAGAAGTGTTAAGATAAAAAAAGTATATTAATCTTAGCAACGCTTTGACAAGAGCTAAAAAAAGTTGAATTTTAAATTTAGGAAAACAATATTTGTTCTTCTATCTGTACTATTTTACATTACTTTAGTTCTAAAATTTTGAAATGATTACGGACAATAAAATGACAGATGGTTAAACAAGTGTAAAGAAAACACATTCAACATAAACTTAAAATTGATAGGTTAGTGAACGGTTTAGTCTAACATTTACTGAGCAGGTTGATACTATACTCATTAAGTAGATATCGTAGGTGTAGGCGATAGAACAAGCAAGCATGCGTGAATGTACGTATTCACGTGGAAGAGGGAAATGGCTCTTTGGGCCGTGAAATGAAAATCGTTGACATCGGATAATACGAGTGTGAGTGCTCATAATCTATTGCGAGCTTGTTTCTTTTTCTATAATAAAATTATAGTTAAAAAATATTTAATTATTCATCTGTTTGTTCCGGATAAACTTAGAAACTACTGGTCCGATTTTGAAGTTTTTTCACCTATGAGAGAACTATTCTATTAGCGACTAATCTAGGCTAATTTCTGTCTATATATCCGAGCGAAACCAGCACAAGTTGCTGGTAGCACATAAGTGTTTGGGACTAGAAGTGATTTTTAATATAAAACATTGAGTCTTTAGGTTTAAATTTTAATGATTTTTTAGAATAAAAAACAAGTCAACAAATGATTCATAGAGAACATGCATAAACCGGAGATAATACTAGAAGCTATATTAGATTTATAGTACGTAGTGCGAATGGCTTGAACACCGGAACTGCGATGAGCAACGTTCTACAACTTTGATATAAATTAATCTTTGGTTAAAATTGGTAACAGATGAATTATGCCGTGGCTACATCTAGTTTAATAAATCTTCTTGATTAGGAACGTAAATATATCATTTCGTAATTTTAATTTCCCTTATTGATTTAAATCTGTTACTATTACGTTTTTATAATTTAAGTAATAAATATAAATCCCTTAATAGTGTTCATTTTGAAATTGACGTGCAAAGTTTTTCATTAAAAAAATAGTTTCTTAATTTAAATTGACGAAATAATTAAACTACTGAACGATTGATTTTTTTTTCTTCTTCGACAAATAACTTAATTTTAAGTGATTTCAATTATAACGATCGGTATACTGACATACCAATTATATAGTTGTTGTATTATTTATACTAAATTGTTTGTGCACTTCTTTCTCGCTAACAATACCTAATATAAACTTATTAAAATAACGGCTTAACTCACGTGTTTTCGGTGTATGTACCGACTAGTTTCAGGCCCATCGGGGGT
>DWLR01000951.1:0-20924 GCA_018246295.1 Papilio alexanor hazarajatica | reverse complement strand
ATATATATATATATAAGATAGCCATATATTATATGATAAGGGGCAAACAAACTACGGGTAGCCTAATTTATCATTAGGAGAGGAGAAGATTAGAAGAGGTAAAGGAGCAACGAGTCGCCCAAATGGTATGTTATAATTAGGCTTAGCAATATTTTACATGTCCTATTATTTGTACAATCACGTGTTCTTGCTATACCAGTTCATACCAATCTACAATTACCTATGTATATACAAACTAATTTATAAAAATGATAGAGAAATCATTAAGTCAAGCCATTAATAAGTTATAACGGGGCATTAGAAAGACAGATAGAAATATATTTTATACAACCTTAGTTTGCGTAATCACGTGTTCTTGCTATATTCCAATTTTCATTCACATCGCTCAAGCCTTTCTTAAGTTACATCGGGGCATACAGAAAACAGACAGACAGACAGATTTTTTATGTAGACTTTCTTATGCGCAATTACGTGTTCTTGCTTTATACCAATTTTCATTATGATTGGTAGGGCTAAGTCGTGACGCACAGACAGACATAAATTTTAAAAATAATAGAATTGAGGTCAATAAGCCATAAAATTAATATTTATAAAAAAAACTGAAATTACACACAGAGTTTACAGACTTATTATGTATTAGTACAGATTAGCGTTATTTATGCATTTAGACGAATCTCTCAATGAAAGGTATTTTTGTATAGAAGAAACGCTAGCACTTGTTAAAATCCAAATACAATACATTCAAACTATATCTTATTTTGTAAAATCAAAATAAAACACTTCTAGATCAAACAGAGTAAGTGTGCTTGCGGATCTTTTTAATAAGGGATTGTGTGAATGCCTAAGGTTTATAGGTAAGGTGAATTATTCAGAATAATGGAAACATGCTAAGTGCCTGGAAGACTTCAAGGCATACCACGCGGCTGATGAAAAAGGCGATGTGGATTAAATGATGCGATTTCTGCATACAATCGCCAAACCTTTCACCTTTTGTAAGTTCAAATTGTTTCTGTTACTTAGCGTCTAAGGCAGAAACCCTAATCATCAATATTTTATATTATTTCAGTTTAACAATAACATATACATATATACATATATTTCCTGAAGTCTGAAGAATCTGAAGCATAACACATAGAGCTTTTCGATGGTTGTTATTTGTTTGGTTTTATGCGACCACATTTGTGTCTTATGTTAATCATTAATTCTTCTTATTATGAATCGAATAATCTTTGTGTGGCGTCTAAAGTTTTTTATAAGCTACAGCTACGCTATTATCTTTTGAAATTGTGAAAAATCGCTAAAAGATGCTGTGTTTTTCAATTTTCATTAGTTTAGTTTTATCAGTTATTTTTATACAGTGTCAATTTACGAGGCAGTTACTTATTAGTGAACTTAATTCTGGACTCATCGAATTACATTTATATGTTGGTCTAAATCAAAACCTAAACTTTTTAAACAAACAACCGTCTTAAATTATTCAAACTTTCGTAAGACATATTTTAATGAACTAATTAAAATAACGGCTTAACTCACGTGTTTTCGGTGTATGTACCGACTAATTTACGGCGTGACGAAACCGCGAATCAAGCCCAGTAATTCACTCACACTCGCCATGATGAAGGACTCCCGATGGGTCTGAAACTAGTCGGTACATACACCGAAAACACGTGAGTTAAGCCGTTATTTTAATTAGTTTATTAAACAACCGTCTTACTACTAAAGTTTGCTTACAAAGTTTGGGTCTTGATTTCGAACAGATGATCCACATCGTATACATTATATTGAAAGGTAGAATACACAGCCACCACTCAGATTTTATAAACAATCTACTCTTAAACTTGTTTCATTTTAGGTATGAAGCGACCTAATGGCAAAAAAAAAACAATGCTCGGCTTGGCAATATAAAATTAGATAGATATTTTGCAGGCTGCATGTGAACGGACTTAATAACTTGAATATCAAGTGTTGTAACGTTTCGAAGGTTAGGACCAAGCAAAAAAAAAACGTGTATCAATATATTTTTATGTATGCATTTTTAAAAATTTACGTCTTTGTTTTTCAATATAAAATTGTATCGAGTAAGACTACATTGTGACAGTATACTTTTAACGGATTTTAATAATTCGAAAAACACATTGAAATTTACTCCATTCATACCATAAATTCGCAATGAAGAAACATTCACATAAAATGCATGTTGTTATCCCTCTTTCTTTCTCTAAAACAAATGCGACACGTTTTATGTGAAAGGTTAGGTTACTGTGTAAAGGCACCATTAAGCTAAATATTGCAATGTTCAGCTTTGAAGTATGTTGTAGCTTAGGAAAAATTGAAAATTCATTCTAATTCTAAATTAAGCGTACGGAGCCGGAGGAGAGTATATAGGCGTATAACCTTATGTGCTACAAGCGGTTTTGTGCAAGATTTTGTATTTGAAGGTCTTCGATCGTGCACTGTTGTGTGAATTGTAGACTGAGTGAAAATATTTCATCTTATAGATTTGATATACTAAAATAATCGAAAGATTGAATACTAATTGACTGACTGACTATTACTGTGATTATATATATATATCTAGTAACTCCTATTTAAATGTGTGATTATTTAACAAACTAAACATTGAACATTGTTCTTAGCGCCTTGTTTATATTGAACTATAATAATATTACTGGTTAGTTCTCTCCACTTGCAATTCAATCGATATATTTGTTCAAATATATCGATTGAATTGTAAGTGGAGTTGTAAAAAAGAGTTCACTTGTATCAAATGGTACTAATTGAATGAAAGAATTGTTAGTACGTTTAAAAATTCCTATGTTAAATTCCAGCCGGTGCGCGCTCGCTCGGGACGTGAGGAGAGGGGGGGATCGGGGTGGGGGTGAGGTTGAGAGGAGAGGCACGTGCACAGCCGGCGGGAAACGCAGGACGAAGTTTATTTACTTAACAGCTTTCGCAAAACGGCCCATTAAGGATAACTGTACTAAATAATTACTGCAATGTGGCTTTCTATTTCTATGCGCTCGTCGTCCGCGTGCGCGTGCGCGTCCACCTGCCGATGATCACTGTAATTATTTACTATGCATGAATGCAGCGCGCGGCGGCTGTCTAGGACGATCCGGACAAAGAACGGTCACTTAATACAACGGACTGCTCGCGGACAGGTTCCGATATCAACTTGGGTGTGCTGCACAACCATTTATAAACGCGCTCATTAATTCGCATTCGCGCGAACCGACTTCGACTAGTCGTTATGAATTAATTTCTCGATTTGATATTCGATTTCTCTTATTTAA
The DNA here is from genome assembly GCA_018246295.1 of Papilio alexanor hazarajatica. Classification (NCBI taxonomy): domain Eukaryota; kingdom Metazoa; phylum Arthropoda; class Insecta; order Lepidoptera; family Papilionidae; genus Papilio; species Papilio alexanor. The sequence continues at coordinate 17,631 of DWLR01000951.1, read as the reverse complement.
TGAGATAGCAATAGTAAAAATATGATTAAAAACAAAACTAAACAACATACGTATAAAAGACATCAACGCCAAATTTAAACAAAATAGCAGCATTAAATTCGTGTATGGTATACCTTAATGCAAAGTTTGGAAAATGGTGAACTAACAGAGTAGTTAGATAATAAAAATATATAAATATAAAAATGGTTACAATCATATCCAATTCGTGTGGCAATGTAACCTTGTCAAATTTTTATTCAAATCTTGGACCTTGAGTTATCGATTACTGTCAGGATGTACCAAATCATTGTTCTTTGACTTTAACGGAACCGTTTAAAGCAGATAACAAACAAATAGTATTAGTTTTGAAAGGTTGATGTCGATTGAATTTAATGACATTCCTTTTTTTAAAATGCCTAAATAAAGTTTTTAATTAATTATTATTTAGTGAAAACACGTACATTTTTTATTACGAACGTTATAACGTACATTCTAGCCTTACCTGGACTAAATTAAGGTTTTTAAACAAATTAGACTACAACTGTTTAGAAACAAGGTACTTAATTAATGTAGCGTAATCTATTTTCTTCCATGTCTTACAAAAATATAAATTTACAATAACAATAAGAGCACAGAACAATTTACTATTAAAATTAATGAAACATTCCAATGCGACAGATAGTGTGCCATCCGTAAGGCTCGCGGGCGGGGCGGAGACAATTGAATTGATAAGTGACTTTCTAGTGGAAAGACATGGCAGACAATAGCCTTGCCATTGTACGGGACGTGAAGCAATCTGTGCTCTTTTTATGTGTACCGATGGAAGCACAATTAAAACTATAAGCCCATGTTCAGTCATTGAAATGTTCAGTACCTTATAAAATTACTGCACTGCTTTGTTTAAAGGAAATCAGATTACCTAAAGTTTATAACCTTGGGTAATTTTCAAATGCGAAAAGAATTTTTCGAATCCGATTTACGGTTTCTGGAATTAGCTTGTTCAATTAAATAATTATAAATCGCTATGAATCGCTTTATCCTAATAAAATATGTTAATCGTAAGTTTGCATATGGGTTAAGTACGTTGGCTTGCCGGGATCGCTCCTGGAGATCGCCAGCAATATTAAAGGGTTGCTGGGGTTCTTCGGTGAGCTGGGCTGGCTGGAGTAATCCATGTCCTGCCTACACGCAAAATACGCGCTTGTCGCGGAAAAGTTGAAAAAGAAGTTACGGAAAATTGGCCCCCAAGTACTAAATTTGCATATGAAAATGTTACGTAACATTTATGTATATCTAATCTGTACCGTATACATGTAATGGATAAACATTTAAAATAAACAGGAAATCATGTCCCTATTCCTTCTAACATATATGTTTAAACATGGATAACAAAGATAAAGTACGAAGATAAAACACAGTCTTTGGCAATATGTTATTCATATCGTTTGGTAAAATACTTTGTCATGTAGTCATTATATAAATTAAATGCTTAAAAAACTATTTTACACAAACATAAATTTATATTCATTGCGTCGAAGAGTAGCTTGTTTAATAAGCTGCATGTATAATACAAAATTTACAGCATTTGCAGTTGCTTATGAAATGAGTAGTCACAAACATAATATTAGTGAAATACTAAGTTAGAGATGTGAAACATTGAAATCTAAGACAATTTACTTTTATTTCTTTGTCGTCGCTGTTGCGTGGACATAGTTCTATTGGCACTGGATTAATTATAGGTAATGCAGGTTTTTAAATCCATAAAACTAGATAGTATAAGTAGGAAAGCCACGGTCCCTCATAGAAAGCGAATGAGGTATTATTATATACTCGTATTATCAAATAAAATTCCTTCCCTGCCTCTGTTGGTCCGAAGGCGATAAACTCAAAAACTACTGAACCCTTTATCACACGAATACGGACATTTTTTATTTTTATTGGTAATAAGTACATAAATTTTTAGTTGAAATATGTTTTAGTTGAATTATGTTGTATGTTGCTCTTCAAAATCGGTCGAAAGCTTTTTAGGCTGTATACGGATATACATAATATATACATATATATGGATGTGCATAATTTACATTCCCGTGAAAAACATTACCCTTCAGTCAGTAGGGCAAAAACTACGTATATATCTCTGCTACCAGTGAAAAGTTAGAGCATTAATATGCTTTCATAACGATACACATTTTGGATATTTAATTTTGCTAATGAAAACTTTAGTTCTTGATTTGACACAAATTAATTAATAGGCTTGTTTATGTTAAGTGTTGTAGTCAGATAGTGTTCAGTTAATATAAATTACCTAAACGATTAAAACATGGAATTAACTGCATGAAGTGCATCCATTAAATCACTTAAGCGCTTAAGTTTTATAGTAAAGTCACTGGATTCAATAAATATAAAGTGTAGTTTTGAGTTTATTGAACATTGCAGTAAAAAAAACGAACAGATTAATCTGTGAATAAGTCAGTGAGATCATTTAATAGATGTTATTAGTCTACAAATCCAATTCTACATATTAGTATTAGTACGGTAACTAAAATTTAAATGAGGCATGTACCTCAAGCTTTTATTTGGATATTTCTTTCATTGTTTCATTCTAAAAGTATTTAAAATAAAACCGTATCAGACTGAGCATGGACTATTTTGTAACTGGCAATGTAGCGTAGTTACATAGATACAAAGTAGCCCATGTTAATTGTAATTAATATAATTCCCACACATTTATTTTACATTTTCACATTGATGTCGAATTGTGTAGAGGACAGTACAGGAATGAAGGTGTAAAACAATAAAATGTAAACAATGTAATATATTGTTAATTATACTTACATAATCAAGTAGATACGGGCATAAACTTTAGACGGATTTACAATGAATTCTTTACGTATTTTAGAAAATAATGTAATACTGTAAGATAAAATGACAACCACAGTAATGTTGATTTATATAAGCTATTCTACAATGGGGTTTTACTAAAGTTACCTATTTAGTTTTTTGTATCAATAAATTGTTAACATAACCTATAGTACACGAAGATTAAATTTTTAATGATGTTTCTAATTTTTACTTATAATCCAGTGATAGTTGGGAATTATTACAAGCATGCAGCTTTTTTTAATTAGTTACATATGTAACTAATTAAAAAAAGCACGAAAATTTATATAAATAATTAAAATTCCAATTTGTGCTTTCTATTAAATTTACAGTTTGTTTAGTGATAGAAATGGTTTTCAATTTTTCGAACGAAAATTTTATTACCAACCGGCTAGTAGCAGTGTTTCCAAGAGTTTAAGTACTGAGGTGTACTAGGAGCCTGCCAAATGAAATGTTTTCTCTGCCTTAGCTCTCTGCTTTAGCTTATATATAAAATGTAATATATTCTAAGAAGATAAACAGATGCCTCATTGGATATTTTGTTTCGTGATTACTTAGAAAATGAGTAAACATCGAAATAGCATTACTCGAGAGGAGCGGACGAGTGGGACTTGGGTAATCTTCATTAAATCGGTAATCCTAGGAGCTTGACCATATTTTCACAATATTGATTAACTTATGAGTGTGGCTTTTCAATCTTAAATTAAATTAAAGTTGCAACGGCCACTAGATATTAAGTTATTACCTTAACAATGATAAATTGCCTACAGCTATTTTGATTCGCGGGAATTGAACCTTCCATATGATTATAATGTCAAAGAATTTGATGAAATAAACATCAAACGTCACTGTTATTGTCAAGTTTTATGTACGTAATGATAGAAATCATCTTTTATATTTTTAAAAAATCAAAATTGACTTCAGTTATACAAATTTATTTATATAATTTATAGTTATGGTACGTCTCATTACAAATCCATTAAACCCATATAGGGCTTATCTTAAATCTGTCAATATGTCAATTGTCGGGTATGTCTTCGGTACCCAAGGTTCAAAATTAAATGGGACCCACATGCAAAAGTCTCCTTTCCAACAAAAAAAAACGGCCATAACTGTCGAGGTTCTGAGGTTTCAAAGTAGCGAATTGCGCACCTCCTCCTTTTTTTGGAGTTGCAAAATAAAACTATTTTTGAAGGTGTTTATGCTTAACGAATTAGAAGTGTCTTACTAGTTAGTTTAGTTTGTATAGAAAATTCTATAGTTCACACAAGTAACTTGAACGAGTAAAATAAATTCTGCAAAACACTCTGCCACACTTCAGTGTGATAAAGACCACTTAATATTACGAAAGCTCAATATAATCGCCGAGATTCACTGAAAAAGTTACGACCGACGTCGTTGAACGGATTAAGTTAAAATTTATATTAAAACAAAATGGAATAATTAATTTTACTTTGTAAAATATTTATGGTAAAATTTTATTATGCATTAGAATTTAAATTGTAAGAGCTATGTATAAGACATAGAATCTTAATGTACATGATGTGTTAATGATTAGTCATTAAGTTATTAATTGGTATTTTCTTTAATGCTGAAACATAAAATCATAATAAAATGTAAAAGAGTAATTACACGTTTGTAATAGAAGATACCAATGACGTATTAATTTAAAATTATAAATGGATTTATCAGATTATCTTACGAGATGTCTCAACACACTTTGTAATTAGAAATCACTGTTATTTATAATATCATTCCCTCAAATATTAAGTTGTATCATTAATCATTGTGATAGAATCAAAATTCTGTTAATTTTAAAGCAATATCATATGCGCAATATTCGTCCAACAAAACAACGAGTAGTGTTTATCATATAAGATACCGGTACAGTTGTCCGAAATCAACAAATACAAGTACATTGGGAGTAAACAAGGTTAAAGCGTCCATCGGAACTTAAATTACCAATGTTTATATTTCTTGTATTTCAATGCGCAATAGTTGATTAAAAAAAAGAAACATACACATCGCATGACTGATGCTCTAAGAATCTTTTGTTAGTAACTGTTTAAAAGTAAAAGTGAAATTTGCAAAGCTAATACCAAAGCGTTTTCAAATTTTTGCTATTCCGCTCTTTGTGTCCCGGAAGCCTTTTCATATGTGTACGTGAAAATTAATTATTGTTTGTCCGTATCGCCAATCTCCCCGGCACGCTTTAATAGCGGCGATACATCACACTCTCCATTTTTTAGTAACTGTGTATCACAATCGGTAAACTACTCGGCCGCAAGGTCGTCGAGTATAAAAAAACGGCAACCTGTTTTTGCTCTATTTTTATTCGTGAAGAAAAAGAACATCAGAATACCGATTTGGAAGCGCCGCCGAGCTCTGCGCCGAACGACGCGCCGGACTGGTCCATACAGGAAGTTGATCCAATTCGACGACAAAAGATTTATGTGTTTTTCGAATACCTTTTTTTATAATTGAGTTGCGATTATGCCTTATTATATTTGGACACTAATGAAAAAAATAATAATATATAAACATAAATTTTCCTTGTCATTTGTGTACCGGTGCAATCGAATGCAATTACAACCAATTGATCCAGGTTATAGGACGAAAATCATTCTTAATAAGTAATTTTATTATATCGATTCGTTTCAACTTGGGGTTACATAAATTCATACGTTCTTAATGGTTAGCTAAATTCGTAGAACCATAGATGGTGGTAAATTTATTGTGTCAAAGAGGCAATGTTGTGCACAACCAACCGGCGTTAATGCAAAATATGAAGCGCCTCTCGATTTTAAGATAACTATCTATAAATAAAGCCAAGCGATCGTGGGATCGGCACAGGTGAGCGGCGATTTTGATTTCTACTTACTCATAGCTTAACGGTCTTGTTCGTAATACTATGTGCAACTGTGTTATATTTTTTACAACGCATCAGCTAACAATCCACGTTAAATGCAATTTTATCTATAATAATCTCAGTCGCTTTTTATAGTTTCTATTGTATGTCGATGATTAATAGGCTTAACATAATTAAATACAGATATAGCTTTCAGAGAGCCATTTGCAAGATCGTAAAATTGTTGATAATAATCGAGAGATCGCATTAAAACGTTTGAGTAGCGCTCGCCGGTCGTGGAATATCTTTATGATGCATCTCTCACATCGCCCCTTTACCATACTGTAATGCCCTGCGCATAAATACGCATCCCCACATTAATTTATACTTAGATCATGGCAGATAAATTATAAACGCGAATGGTTATCGCGATACGGTGGCGCGGAACAACGAAATCTTCGCGCGGCCGCTTTTCAATATGTATAACTTAATGCTCAAAAGTCGCTAATTTTGACTGGATAGCTGTTTTTGTATAATCGTTTTGTCGTAAAATCGTAATTGGCCGACAACCTGTTTGGTTCAGTTTTAAGCCTGGACCAAATTTATTAATGTATTACTGTATTTAATTCTTTTCTATTTATTTCGCTTGTACTTGAACTAAATTTGGAAATATATTTTGTGAGACATTGTATCGTATACATTAAAATATTAAGTTAAAATGTAATATGATATAGACAGTATCATATAACATTTTAAATTAAATACTTATGAAGATTTAAAGGAAAAACAGTGTATCTGTAGTTAATTAGTTTTAAATAAAATACATATCCGATATTGTACTTGAAATCATTTAAAACATAACAAAATATGTAGAGCTTTTTTCCGTCCATGTATTTGGTTTTATTTTCAACAAGGAAATAAACTGTTTTGTTAAATTAAGACTATAAATCACTAATTACAGTATTGAATTTTAATACACATGGTATCAATTAAGCTCTATTAACATAATTCTTATTTTGATGTTTTATGAAAATGTATTATGAAATATAATTTTTTATCGTTTGACTTAAATATCGTATATCTAAATATTTATAAAATAACAGATAATTTAAAGAAGTATAATAGTTTTTTTAAATTAATTTAAATCAATTCGTAATCTCGTAACTTGTCGTAGTGAATATGAATTGATTTTAAAATGTACAAAGCGGAATAGGAGAGACAATATTGTTCGCGGGTCACAGCGGGATACCAAGATGACATCTCGCAGCGTGCAGCCTTACTTTACCTCTGTATTGTACCAGTAAGCCGACATAGTATCACTCAAAAATGTACATTACTGTTTAAGAAATAAAGTTCAAACTTCAAGAAAACTATTTTATTTTATTTAAAATCATCCTTAAAGTTATCTACATTAGAGTTTAATTTAAAATAAAGTGTTAAAATTTGTTCCAAAATAAAAAGAGCAGATAAAAAAGACAGATAGAGGTAGTTAAGAAATTAAGCCACCAAATGGTTTTGAATTACAAAGTTCATTGTTTGATTCGCGACGTGGTCTCTGTAAGCAGTCGACGCGAGCGACGCGGGCAGCGCGGGTTATCTCGCTCGGGCCCCGTCACGGTTCCCACGGCGAACGGCATTTTAAATACCTATTTATCTATGTACGGCGACAGGACCACGATGCATTCTATTTGTGTAGCCTCTTCTGGATGGGTCAAGGATTCGAAGGCAATTGCGGATCCGCGCTAGATCGTACAGGCGACCCGGCCTTGCTCTCTTGCGTTGCGGCGATTTCTATTACTAGGTAACTGGTCCATTGGTATCCGTTATTGATAAACAACATCCTAGTTATAAAGTATTTTTATTGTCCTGTCATGGAACGAGTTGTTGAATGACTTACTCATTGTCTAATGTTGCTTTGTGTAGGATTCGAAATGTCACAACTTGGATTTTTATACGCATGTCTATTTGCACAAGATACAAGCGCGTTGTAGCAATCATTTCGTTACGTAATTGTTTAATTATTTTGAACACATTAAATATACATAATTGAATTAAAAATAAAAGAATCTGACATATTATAAGTATATACACGTTTTACAATTTAAAAGATGTTAAAAGTATTCAATATGTTTTATAATAAACTTAAATTTATCTTATTCATGGACTATCCATTTAAATACTTGCCGGTCGCATTTAATATTAACACATCTAGTATCTACCTAATTAACATATTTGATTAAAAACTTTTTTTACTTTAACTATTGTTTGTTAATTACAATGAATAATGAATGATTAATAAAAACCGAACAAGTAAACGAAAGATATAAATATTAAATTGAAATCAGTTTGCAGTTAATTCAACGAATTTGTTACTGTTAAAAGACAAAAGTCTATTTAAATGTTTTTTTTTCAATTGAAACTAAAGAAATGTCACCTGAATGAAACCTTATAAAAATTACTTAAATAATGTTAAAAAGGAAATATAACTATGAAATATAATGAAATGAAACTATGTTAAAAAGACTTATTATATGTTAAATAAATAAATAAAAGCGAGTTTTGGGATCAAAACTTAGCTATCCTGCTATTTCATTAAAGTCAACAAAGTTGTTTTAGCATGTACAATCAAACGCAGTATAAAATAGACATGTGATTCTATATATTAAAAATGACCTGTTCTTTGTTGATTAAGGTATCCAATTAAGTTTACATTACGATTTAAAATCAATACGGGTTGAGATTACGAATTACCGCTTGCACGGCGCTTGCTTTTTACAATTTAGATTTAAACATATTTATTTGTTGTTATTGTATATTTGTTGTTGTTGTTGGAAGATTTTAATAGCATTCGAATACGCGAGGAATGACCAACAAGATTGAACTGGGAGGTACATTAAATGCATTTGCGTCTTTAGACATAAGTGCGATGCCTGCTTGTTGAACGTATAAGAACTAAGTTTACAAATAACACCATGTTTAGTATAAGTTGTTTAATATATTAGGTACGTTTTGGGCATCCGCCATCGAAATTCGTACTTACATTTGGAAGATCTTAACCCTCTTTACGTATCTAGGCAATCAAGAGCGGTTTTCTATCAACTTACATTTATTACTCACTAGCTGTTACCTGCGACTTCTTTCGCATGGAATCCAATAAAAACTGTGCATTCATTTCGATATAACTAGATGGATATGCGTTAATACATATGCGTGAAAAACATCCAACGGTAACCGTACATTTTTTCGAGACAAAGGTAACCTATGAGCTTTTTGAGACTATATCAATCTCTGTGCCAAATTTCATTTAGATTCGTTCAGCCATTGCGGAGTTACCTGGTAACAAACATCCATCTATTATATATAATATTAATAATAATATTATATTATAATTATATGTTATTATATAATAATGTTATATAATATTATATTATGATTAAGATATATATGATTTTTCAATCTATTTTTTCGTACAGTTCAAATAATTCTTATATTGTTTATCAGTGAATTTAATTTTATTGCTGCACTTTTTCTGGTTCACCTAATTTCGAATTCGTCAAAGACAAATATGACAGTGGTTCAACTGACGTATAATATACTTAAAGAAAAAGACAACGAGCTTAACTCCACCTCCATCTTACAAATATCCATTTAGAGTGACAATTTAGAGTAGAGACTATCGTTACTTAGATAAAATAAAAAATGAATAAACTGCCTCGTACCTGTACTGTTCCCTTGACTATTGTTAGCTTTGCTATTATCGTTTTAAAAGTGAAATACCACCAGAAGAGGCTACTGTACCTATGAACATCCGCAACTGTAATGATTGGATTGCTTCTTCGGTCGATAAGGCAAAAGCTGATATTGCTGCTCGCTTTATCACTGTTCTGGTCCCTATGGTACAAGTAATAACGTCCAAATAACCTAAATAACTAACTTGACCGAAAATATTTAATAAAATAGATTATATACATAGTTTATTACAAATAATGAATATTCACGTGTATTTTCAATTAAAAACAATAAAATGTTAAATAGAAGGCCATTTTCCATCCACCGCACCTGTTGTCAATAACATTTGCAACCATTTTAAGTTGGATATGATTAACCCAACCCCTGACTCGGAAAGCTCATACATATGTTGTTTTGAATGCGCAATAGGACAGCCATAAATAACAAACCGATGTTGCGGGCTGATTAACGATCTTATTATACACATGTGATCTTTAAAATTGACACTATATTTGTACTCATATAATAGATGCTAATACTGTCTTAGCCTCCGGGATAGTTTTGTAACAAGTTGTCCTTGTTATCAAACTGTCACGTATAAATCAATAATTTAGTTGAAGAAATAAAAAAAAATTAGAAGTATTTTTTTTTTACTAAAAATGTGTAAGTAGACTAATTTTTAACTAGATAATTAAATTTCCAATTTTCAATTTTATACCTTGACTGACTCTTTGTTACAATCAGGAAAATGTTATGAAATATTGTCATTCGTTTCTGAAACTTGTACAATTTTTCAAGATGAAAAATACATTGAAACTTTCTTTTACGTGGTTACAATTATAGTGTCAGGTCAAGCTAAAAACATTTTTTTCAAAAGAATTTTTTCAATTTCTATAGGAATAACATTGGAAAGTATTTAAAAAAGTCTCAATACAGTACAATGTATATTAAATTATTTTATGGTAACAAATTGAAATCAGATTGTTACGGTTTAGTCGATCGAATACAAAGGACTTTTAAGATGGTCTTAATAAGTTTAAAACGAAGCAATAGCAGTCATATTCTCATTCATAAAAGTTACAGTTAATTCCTATTCAATGTCTTATCTCAGATTGCATGGAATAGGCAGTTATATTCTGTTACGTGGGAGTCGTCATTGACTGGCTCCGGATTACGCTGATGGCTATCGCTATGAAAAGTATATTAATGAAGCGATCGATCGACGCTTATTGATTTTATCTCCCACTGCTTAATTTTTTAGTAATAAAAATGCCGTTTTATTATTAAAAAATTTTAATTATTTAAATCTTACTTAAAATTAATTACTTTATGAATTTGAAATATTAAAATTCTTTTCTGCGTTCAAGTGATTTACTTCAGTTTAGGTTAATTCCTTTCCGTAAAACCGTACAAAGTCCTCATTAATGATTGATCTCTTTGGTTTACGGCGCATTTATTTCATTTATCCTATTACTGTCTTCATTCAATAAATAGACATTTTTAACTGAATAAACGTCCCTTTAGAATTCTTTGAATTCCAGATTGATTGTAGAACTGTGGATCCATATGCTCGGACATGTGACTGACGACTCTTCATCATGGTTTAAATTTCCACGTCCTAAACAATATACCTTTGCTCGCATTTAGATGGTTTTGACGATTCTCTTACTTATGAAAAAATGTTTAAAAATTCATATATCCACGCGGTATAATGTACACGGTATATGTACATGAATGAGACCCATATCTGCGACGAAAATTCTTTAAAACTGTTTATATAATGTTACAAACGCATCAAGACATTTGACATCAGTTTACAGTAAATTATATTCAGTGATCACTATCCGTTTTAATTTTGTCTGAAATTCAATACTCGAGATATTGTAATAACGATAACAGCAAGTAAACCGGACAAAAATGAACTCGACGGCTTTCAAGATAAATACGTTATAGCATACATATATAAGATGTATCATATTTTAAGAAAGATATCGCCTGTCGCTAAATTCCTGTTGTGATAATAGCCTAGTTGTACAGGAAGTTATCCGTAAAATTTTAACATAAAAAAAACTGTAACCCAATCAAGGGCAATTATGGATAACAATGACAGTCAATTTGATTCAAGAGATCAGATTTGACGGGTATGATGTGGTAAGTTGGTATACAAAACTATTTTTTTTATTTGGTTTTTTTTAATAACTATCATCATTACATCCTCCGATGTACCTTGGCCTCCTGTTGAAGTGACACAAGTATCTACCTGTCGCTCAGTGGCCGTTCATGCAGTAGAATCCTCCAACCTTAAGCAGATCTTTGGTGCATCAAGCGTTAACATTTTTAGTACACTAAATATCACTCGCCCGCTTCGCTGAGCGTTGAAATAAGTTACCATATAAAAAAGCATATAAAAGCAAATCTGAAAAAGAAAACGAGACTGATGAACGGAAAACAAAAAAAATCATTCAAATTCATCCATCTAACCATCTACGGACAATACGGCGTTGATTGGTCATAGTCTTATACAGATATTTTAAATTCAGTAGTTTTCACGAGTACGAACATGGATACATATATGTACATAATATAATGACTAACTCTCCCATTTTTCAATATAAATCTTAGCGATAGATTTTCACTGTTGCACATTGAGACTGAATTTAGTACACAAATCTATGTATCTTAAGAAAAAAACGTCATTTCTTTCAGTCTCATTTTTAGCATTATTTTAGAATCCATATGTCTTATTCTATAAAATCTCTAGTGATAAGCATTCGAGAATTAATAGTCATTGATCATCAATAAAAAATAAGCTTATGTCAAAAGAAAACAAAAATATTAAAATTAATGTTTTCTACAATTTGATAAGAGTATTTGATCTTTCCCTATCTCACCGCAGACTCAGTGAAATAGTCGTAAAAACAAGATTTTATTAAATCGTAATATTTTGAATACAAAAACACATTTCTTACGACGATTATAGTTGTTGCAGCGGCCTGACCGTCCACGGAGATACGTTTAAACCTTCAAATTTACGATGACTTGCATTATAAACAATCAAATAATTCGACTTATATGCTTTTTATGCGTTGTACACGAGGTCTTTTGTCTTTTATATTTATTAAATCAAATAAATTAATTAAAAATAAAATGCTAGTGAAAAGTGGATTCGGACAACTTGTCTTTGCCTCGAACTACTTTATTAGGTAGCACGGTCGTAAGAGTTTATTTAATAATTGTTTTTTTTTCAACATGTGCAATATAAATAAGGAATCACATACGCCTAAAGGTATTTCACACGTACGCAACGATCTCTTTTATGTTTTTATGAGTCAAACCAGACCTGTCCACGTCAGTTTCAATTTCCTGCATGTATATTTTCAAAATACAAAGGAATATTTTCATATACGGTCGGTTTTCGTCGAGTTTTAAAAGAGGAAGGAAAAGCAGCGATAGTCTATTATCTCTGTTGTTCCAGTATGGATCTTATAATTTTAATTAGCATACTCTATTTTAGTTCATGAACGTGTATACACTTGAAGTTTGTTATCATTTAATTAAGTAATTACATATATCGTATCCAAGTTGAAAAACTGTATTAATAATAACTGACACAAGTTTAGGTTCAATTGAAACTAGGTAGTAGAGGTGTGTACTAAAGTAGTCCAACGTAAAGACAATTATTACGTAATTACAATGTAATTGTTAAAATAAAATAAAACAGACTTTAATATACAAGGTCGTATACATTCGTCCATGTGCAGCGGTGATCATTTATCAGACGAGCAGCTTCCTCATTCACCCCTTCACTTTAAACTGCCTTTATTGCACTTACATATCAAAATAAATTCTAATTTTATGCAATGACTTATGTTTTGTAAATGACATATGTATTTTCTATGTTTTTTGCGACATACTCCGCCTTGCATTTCGGTAAGTAATACAAAGCTCTAAAGTGTGTGTGTGTATTTTTCTAGGGTACACTATAATAATAATAATATTCTTGGACATTATTCACACATGGCCGTCTGATCCCAAACTAAGCAAAGCTTGTACTATGAAAACCAGACAACTGATATACTACATATATTAATACTGTCCTTTTGCAAATAGATACATATATAGATAATTACAAAATAAGATAAACAGACAAGTTCATGCACACAAATGTTTGTCCTGGGTGAGAATCGAACCCACGACCTGCGACGTGAGAGGTAAGTATCTTTACCACTGATCCAGTCAAACCACCAACCGGTCAAGATATCAAAATTGACCGTAACGAAATCCGTAAAAAGATAAAGTAATTTGTCAAACATTTGTAAGAAAATCGAGATCGGTGGCTCGTAATATATTAGCATACAATGTGTAACAAGTAAAAGCTTTTAATTTTCACTTCGATTCATTGTCGCGGCCATAAACCGAGTACTAGCGTCGCGAGATAAAGAGCGGACGCTCTGCAGTCTGACCGCGTGGCCTCGTCGCCGAATAAATGCTGTAATTAAGTGAAATTATTACGATTCTCTCTCAAAATGAAACCGATTTTCGCCGTAAACATTGCATACTCGAAGTGTCTGAAATTATGTTAATTCCTTACTTGTGTCACGTAATTAATTACGGACACCGGTATTCATCGGTACGCTTTGCGCGGTTCAAAAATGAAATTGTTATTTTTTAACGGATAAAAACTATAGAAAATTAAATGACAAACAAACGTAAACATTTCAACTTGGTACAGATGTAAACGTCACTTAAAAGCTTACGGACATTCGATTCGATCATTTTTCTTCAGGTCGTTGCATGACATTATTATAAAACATGTGAATTATATACGTTATCAGTCCATTATAACCGGAAACAAATGGCGTAACTAAAAGCTTCTTAAATTGATGTTGGAATCGTGAGTCCTCGTTGTAGTAATTAACCGTCGTTTTGATTGAGCTGAATGATCACAACATCAAAAAAAAAAACTATTGAAAAGTGAATAAAAAATATTGTTAGGGTACGTACCTCCTTCTACCTCCATATATTCAAGTAGTGAACAAACATTACTGCATTGGGGGTTTAAGGCCATGGTATAGCATTTAGCACGATTTTTTTTAATGTATAATTAGTTTTTATGACTAATAGAGGACGTCGCAAGTTGGGAACATCTTCAATAAGATGGATCCTTGCGAGAGTCGACTGAACGAGAAAGGAAAAATATTGCACATCGAAGGATAAATATCTAGCATGCGTCGATAGAATAGACGATAAATTATATTTACGACTCTGTGGTTGTAATCTTTGACAAAACTTAAGTGAAAATGTATTCGATTTTGTGACAAATTGTCAGATAAGAGCATAAGTACAGCGTATAAGGAAGCACGAATTTGTTTACTTTGTGGCGGCGGCGGCCGCTTCCGAATGGAATTCTGCACTTAATGATGTGGTACATGCCTCGTTTCCTTTCAGAGTCAAAGATTAAAATAGTGGTACATTTAAACGTCGGACACGATTATATCTCCGACTTTGCTTAGGACCCTGAATAGGTATATTCTTAACGGATACGGCTTTTGAGCATTAAATATCAATCGTGTCAATACTAACTACTTACCTCTAAGAATACAGGGATCCGCTATGCTGTTATGTGACCATGTTTTATGTGACAATTATTGCCTTTGACCGTAGTTTCAAATTGATTACTATTGTATACATAGTACAAGTTAGATTCTCAAAGTTGTATACACAAGTCCACACTATTCAAAATATCTACCTAAGAAGTATCATAGAATGATCTTGTAGATAGCCGGCGTAGAGCTGTGTTTAACTCAGTGATTAAAGAGAATAGAAGTTAAATTCCTTCCTTATCCTTTTTCATTTCTTTACGTGCTATATGTAAGTTGGAAACGCTTCTAGATTACCTCTGGTTTTGCGTAGATAGTGGCAAAACAATTTAAGTAAACCGCTTGCTGGTTTCCTGATTTTAGGCGACCTTCTCTAAAATCAATCCGAATTCGACTTCCTATTTGTTTTAAGGATTAGTTTATAATAAACTCGCGTTTGTATGTTAAACTGCAAAGAAATTAGATATATTTATTGTCTCTTCTGCTTAAAGCGCTTTATTAGTATACATACATCAAAGAACGAGAGATTGCATCTCATCCACTCATTTCCGTTATTCTATTGCCAATCAAATAACGATTTCCTTTGCGCACGTAGAATAAATAATTAGAATCTATTTTTAATAAAATCTAAATAATATCTAAATAATATATGATATCATTATTTAGAATAAAATTTATAAAATTGCTAATAACATTTAAATAACTCAAGCATATTCATCATACGTGAACGTGGTGTGGCATCAATCGAATTACGTGTTAATAACCTAGCTTTTGTGTGGACTAGGAAAAGCATACGTAGCAATAAGTACATACGACAAGCAACATTTTGCGTATATGAATATATCAAAGCGGCAACTGTATTCATCGTCACGATGACTATAATAAACGTAGCCGAGTGATGCAAGCTCTCTGAATAAGCATTAGCCTCGCTATTCTGGAGCCAGAGAACGGAGCCATCTCATCGCATCCACTACCTGTATTCGTTTCCTTGTACGTAAATACTGATGATACGTAACTAAAGTTAATACATTAATGTTGCATTTGTGTGTTAACGGAAACGACTTCTTTTATCTACGGTCGCATCCGTAGCTTTGTGTTAAACTTAGTCAGGCGGGCGACGTGGCCGAGATGAACGTGTGCGATACCATTCATTAGGCGGCGGCGAGGCGCTCGCGCGTCAAATTAGCTAGGGCTGCGCCTAATTAGAGAGCGCGCTGTCCCCACCCGCCCTTCGAAATACGACCACGACAGAACTACCGCCGCGACAGCGCCCGAACAACTCATTACTCGATTAACGTATAACCCTAATGAATGTCGAAATGTATTTGTAAATGGAATAGTTACGGGAACTTGTGTATGTAGACGTGTATTCATTTTAATAGTAAATGGCTTAAATTTCTCTTTGAACAATATCTAAAATTATGATTAATATGTACCGTAAAAGGCCGCCATATACAATGTTTATTTTCAGCTTCCATGAAAGTATTTAGAAGTCAACTACATTTGTTAAAAAAAATATATATTCACTTTATGATAAGAGATTAAGGTTTTCGATATGATTTTTTATTTAATCATCATCTCCCTTCCCTTTTCATACCTACGTAGGGTCGCCACAGTTTTTACTACTCTTCTATATGTTCTGGACTGCAGTCCATAATGAATTGGTTTTGGCATTAGTTTTGACCGCCTGCCTGATGCCAATCCTCCTCGGAAATCTACCCCCTCTTTCTATCCTTGCCTTATTAGAAAAGTGTGGGTATTGGAAGAGGACTAGAATTGGGCCTCCGGTACCTCACTCATTAGACGAAACGCAGAAAACTTCTACTTCACGCCTGTCTTCTGTGAGGTCATGGTAATTCACCGGTCGAGCAGGCCATTCGTCCAACAGAAATTGTTGTTTCGAACCACTTACTGAATTATGAGCTTATATTTAATATGCTGATTAAATTTTGTAATATCTACCTTAATAAATTTCAAAGGAGAGTCTTGATGACTCTCCTTTTAAACTTTCATATACCTATATACAACTATAATGATTTTAAATTATTACGAATTAGTTGGAATGCCGTGGCCTGGTACACACCGCACAGTACACATACACCACAGAATACACATTCTCATTAGGGACTTCAGATCTGATGGGTGAGGGGGAAAGGTCAGATACTTTCGTTGTACGAAAAAAATACGTTTGCATTAGGTTCGTGTATGGACTGCGTAAGTATGACCACGTCTCTGAGTATCGACAAAGCTTCGGTTGGTTACCCATCAGGTTACGTCGGGTTGAGTATGCTCTTGTCCTACTTTACAATGATTTATTTGACCCTCGCTCTCCCCCCCTATCTGAAGAACTGTTTTCATTATCGTGGTACTGACCTTAGCCGTGTGTTACACTCTGGGTATGGTAATACACTTCATGTGCCCTATATTAAGTCTAGTTACTTTAGAGGTTCTTTTACTAAGAAGGCACATGTGGATCACACGGATATCCGTGAGTCACTTGCAATTTTTAAATCTAAGTTGCATAGCCATCTCCTAAACAAAGTCACTCGCTGACCTGAATATTTCTTATGTCATATGTATGCAAGCATATTTATG
>DWLR01000950.1:0-20926 GCA_018246295.1 Papilio alexanor hazarajatica | reverse complement strand
GCACTAACTTTTGGAGTTTTATTCAATATTGTAATTTTTTCAAGGTGGTCTCAAACTTTTGGCCGGCAGTGTATGTCCCATCTCTACTAAGAACTATTGTTCGTTATAAGATTGATTACATTATACGTAAACGTATTGAGATTCACTCGGGTGTCATGGAACAAAAATTTAAGGTGCAATTTATTTCCGAACTATTATGAAATAGGTAGTGACATTTTATTCACATACTAAAAGATTTTTTCTCTATGCTACATGGAATTATTGTACTAACTGGCCTACCTAGAGTGCCGGAGGTAAATAATAATATTTATAGTAATGTTTCATTGTTAATGAATCTATGTATATTGTTAAATAATCTAAACCTAACAGAAAAGATGGTTAAATAAATTTAAACAGTAGATATATTCATAAACCTTCTGAATAAGTTTCAATATTGCTGTATTTTCATTGTACTCGGCAATAAACGTAAATATAAAATTTATTACTTTGGTAATTTGCGTTTCAAGCTATTATTTAAAAATCTTAATTAAAGTCTGTTTTAAATTAACAAGGGAATTATACGGAGCTGCTATTCATTGCTTTCAATGAGTATAATATTCTATAAAGTAGAAATTACGTTCATAAATTCTCATTCGTCTACCTACTTAGTACATTCTTTGTAATGCTTATATAAAATTCTTTAGAAGTCAACGTTCTCTTGTGCTCTTTCATTGTTCGCTCGACGTGGCCCTAAAGTGTCTCTGTTTGGATGAGCAATTACAAATTGATGAGAATAAAAAAGAAGTTCAAACGTAATTTACAATGTTTATATTAAATTTCCCACCATAGCCTTAACTTTGGCTCTACTTAGTTTTTGTGCAATTGGCTGCAACTTACTTTTAGCTAAATATGTATACATTTTGAACTGAACTTATCATTGGCAATTCGATATATCAGGTCTAATCTGATGACTTTAATGTAAAAATGTGAGTTGATGATTTTGATTTTGAAAATTTATAAGCTATGGAGAAATGACACGTGGAATTGTGAATAATTCTTTTAGTTCACAATTTCCTGACAGTTTATAGATACGTCTAGTCTAATTATGAAATAACGAAGTTCGCATCCGGTCGGTAACATATATATTTTAATTAAAAATTATATCGATTACATCCTTGAATGTAATTATAGGGGAATAGTGAAGTAGGGCTTGGTCACAAATAAAATTGCCCGTTAGCCGATATGTTTTTTTTATATAAGTGGGTAGCAAACGAGCAAGCGATCAAATATGTGACCGCTACCTATAAACATCTGCAACAAGCATTTGCGAGTTGCAGATGCCTTGCCTAACTTTAATAGGCTACATAGATATATAGAAAAATGGACATTTCCTTCTACTATTCATCCCCTACTCCGTCAAATCCTCTTCTCCTTCCCACCCTTTTCTAATAAGAAATTAAAATTAAAGTGGACTAAAATTAAGCCTTCGGTACCCCACACCTCAGATGAAACACAGAATACTACTATCTCACGTCTGTCTGTGAATCTGTGAATTCGTGGTATTTCACCGGTCGAGCGGGCCAATCGTGCAACAGATGTTGTTGCGGACTCTACCACTGTTATAGCATATACATGATGTAGCAATATGATTGTACCTCCTTGTACCTCTAGCAAATTATATGCGTTTTTCTCATCTCTCAGTTGTCGAGTTTAAAAAAGGGTAGGTATGTAATATGACGAATTTTAAAAACATATTCTTCGTCGATTCTCAACATTTGGCACACAACGGACAAAACAACTATTTCATTTATTATTGTAATAAATTCCGCATCAAATAATAAATTCGTGTAGCGTAACATAGAGGAGTTACGGCTGGGTCGCAGATTATTTACTGGCGAAGTGTAATCGAAATGAATCGTTATTGGCCATGCTCTCCCGGAAGCTTAACTTGACGGAAATTGCTCACTAAATTGCGATTGCCCACTTAAGATCTTTTTATTTCTAACATTAAAATTTTTATTTTCTTTTTAGTAAAACCTCCATAAATATACAGATTATATATTTTTAGAGTGCAAAGAATGGCTGCCTCCATTTTTTTTACGGTAGTAAATATTTTGTCAATCATCTAATGAAATCGAAATCGAACGTTGTTTTCAAATACAAAGTCTGATTCGAAGACAGGGTTTAGTGTATTGATTGAAATCCCTTCGGTGGCCATGATGGAGCGCTACGGGGGCTCCGGGATAAAGGAACACACCGGTAAAACCAGTGGCAGATTCGAAATTGAGATTTGGACGAGAGGAAATTGAGGCCATAAAGGGGGGGCGGAGGCGTGAACCCCCGAGCGTTAGGTTAGCATGGTAAACGCTAAAAATCATACAAAAATTTGTATAGTTTAAATCAGAACAAGGTAGGATGGTGTTGATGTTCTAAGAAAAAAAAATTGTTACGTAGCGTATTTTTATGGCTTTGTGCTATCGTTTTTTTATGATGATTACTTTAATATATTTACTGCTACAATTCTAAACTAACCTAAATTTGTATTTCAAAGAAAAGTACTATTTTTATTGTTAGAAGTAAAACATTGACTTTTTCAAAAAACACAACAAAATACCGCTAGTTTCGTTACAACGCTAAGCGTTTATTCAGTGAACCGACTACGCCGATATGAGCTTCCACGTGCGACCGAATTATGAAATGTAATGTGTAAAAAGGTTTTACGAACCGTCTTTTATAGGCAGACTTTTATGTAACTCCACACGTAAAATTTATAAAACTGTGAATTTCTCCCGTACCTTACTTAAAATATCCATCATTAAAATTGGCAGCCACGAACAAAAAATATTACAAAATACATAGATGTGTGTGATACACACTTTTTATTGCTGAAATGTAAATTTTGACATTTGTCTGCATAGCCTAGACCGTAAAGCCAAAGCGAAATCCAATGGGTTGATGGTTGACTGTTACTATGAGGATAGTAGCTATATTTAGCGTATATTCCCTAAAA
The DNA here is from genome assembly GCA_018246295.1 of Papilio alexanor hazarajatica. Taxonomy (NCBI): domain Eukaryota; kingdom Metazoa; phylum Arthropoda; class Insecta; order Lepidoptera; family Papilionidae; genus Papilio; species Papilio alexanor. The sequence continues at coordinate 17,937 of DWLR01000950.1, read as the reverse complement.
AGGTCATGAAACTTTCATACGTTACTCTTAAATTTAAAACTCAATCAAACCGTATTATTCGCAGAGTCGTTGAAGAGACTCCGTTTCGTACTATTTATAGACGCCATTATCACGTGTACTGAAAGATACCGTACAATGAAAGGCCACAGGTAATTCATTTACTTTCCACTCTGGGCAGGTTCGCGTCACAGCTAAATTTAGCCACGGCCGGGGTCGAGTTTAATACTTTAAGTGGCCCTCTAGGAATTCGGGCTTGTTTTTGTGTCCCTGGAAACTGGCCGGAACTGGCCGGGCTTAAACAAGGAATTTTAAAAAGTTCATATACATAGAATATTAGTACAATTCCAACAGTTCAGAATCATTAGACGTAAGGTAACATATCGATTCAATATTGTTTATCATAGTAGTTGAGCGGTCTTGCTTCTATTTCGAAGGCTTTTTGTTTCTTTGTTTATTATGAGTACATAAAATAATAAGCAATTTAATTGTCTCTTCCAAACAAAAAGCACACACCTTTTTCTTCGAAAAAAGTACCAGAAAACTGATACTCAACCTATGTTCACCGGTCTATCACAACGTCGACTAAACTTATGGGGTTTATGTTAAGCATAAATACGAAAAATATTAAGTTATATACCATTTTCATAGTCATCATCAGTCAACAGATCCCTGCAAACAGCACCTCGTCCAATATTGACAAGATCGTTTGGTAATTTTGTAGTAAATCTACTTAAACAGATGACTTAAACGCGGCCGGTAATAACCTTACAAACCCATCAATAATCAGTTCTATGTATTATCTCCTGATCATTAGGACTTAAAATATCAAATCCAATGAAAAAAATCACTTAACCATATCATTGCTAACTTTAGGCGATAATTGTTATTGTTTCATCCATTCAAAACAAAAGAAAACACAAGAATAATTTTTTTATTTTATAAATAAAAAACAATTTCGTTAATATTCTCAATCTATATTGGCTAGATGCAAGACTAGATACAATAATATATTCAGAGCACAGAGTAATCTTATACTGCATATTTGCCACTAAACATAAGTGAGCTATATAAATAATAATGTTAATGCCACTCGATACAACAACCTCCAGACGAGTATGTGCTCTTTTACCAGGACAACAGCTATTTAAATTTTATAATTTATATTTTATAATTTATATTTTAACCTTTCCGAAGTCTTTTACCTTAGTAATTTCCAAAGTTTTGGTATAGTTTGGATTAACCGTATTCATGAAAGGAGATGATGAAATTGATTCTTTGTATTAAGATATTTGTTGAGATCCTCACTCGAAGCGGGTCGCAATCTGCGATCCGCTTCGGCTGAACGCAATCTGCGATCAAGCAAACTTACTCATAACCATGTACTCGTACCATGGACGCCTCTTTAACGGAAACCCTAGATGTTAATAAAAAGGGCATTGTTTTAAAAAGAAGCTTTATTTAAACGTTTCTAGTTAGCAAAAAATCTAAACCCGTCCGTTATCCCGAAAAACAAAAAATTACTAAAACTAAGTAAAAAAACTATGACGTTTGTAGTATATTTATAATTTACAATTTTATTTAGGATTTTGATACGATGCCAAAAGTTAATAAGAGTTCGTTACTATTGCTTCGTATAAATTAAATTTATTATATTTGCGTGCCTGACGCCTTATTGTAGGTCATATGATTATTATTTGTATTAATATCAAGTTGACAACCCTAATAAAGAGGAACTTATGAGTTATAGTTTGAAAATGTCTGACATACAAAATATTTCATAAATAATTTATTTATCTGTAGCTACAATTTCTTTGAGTTTTACGGTCACTGTCCTCTGAAGCAAATGTCCTCCCAAATATTAGCTACCAATATATTTTATGGCAGGGGACTTATATATACTGCCTCATTTTGTTTTCATATCTACATTAGCAACTTCTCATTCGTAAAAATTTGTGAAAAAAATTTACGTAAACTGTTATGTATGATAAAATATCCTTTGACGTCATCCTCACTCAGTTTTGTTCATACGTCATCATGAAAAGAGTATAATCGATTTCAAGCCTGCAAATCAAATTCAGTTCCGTTGTTATTGTTGTTAAGTTCAAAATGGATTGACAGTATCCCTGACGTCATAGAGCAGATTACAAATATTTAGGTCACGAACACTGACAGAGTAGACGGTATGACGTCACTGATAAGCATTAGTTTGAGTTTGAGCTTCGATAAAATGATCGTTGTCGAGTCTCTTGATAATAGCCCTAATGTATCAAATGAGAGTCGGTTTTTTCCTCAACTAATTGACTATTTATTTTGATGTTCATATTTTACGTGAGACTGATAATAAATAATTATATGTGCGGGTCAATAGACACGAAATGGGCGGCTACGCCTACCGCGCGAGCAGTGGAATAACGACACTGCAAGGCTGTGCGTGGTAATTATACATCGATTCCATAAAAAAAAAAATTAGATTCCATGAACTTCGGACTGAAATCTACCATAGTAAAATACTATTTACTTGAGAAAATCTTTGCTTCGTAAATTCGATTAAGACAGGGAGCAACGTCACGTAACGAGTAACTATATACTTAGAATATGATTTAACGTAATTTCCCAGAAAAAAAAGGAAATAATCATTTAATTATAAGTAGATTTAACGAAACGTCAACATTTATAAAATCTAGCTAGCTTTTGCCTTAATGACCGGCGTTAAAATATCTAGACGATGACAATATTTTGCAGAATTATTGGCAGACTGCAAAACTGTAAATGTTAGTTACAGCATTATAAGAGGGGCTGTGGAAGGTATAATCATGGTTTACCGGATACCTTAATTACTGTAGACAAGATTCACTGTATATGTTTTCATTATATTCCCAAATAAAAATCGTATTTATAATTCTATATAAATAATTCAAGATTGTACAGAGCATTTGTTAAATCGCGTAATCCATCTTTATGTAGGTCTACATACGGCTGGTACGGCGCCAACTTACATGAAACATCTCACAAAACTAAACGTTGCTAGTGCCCTTCTTGTCGAGATTACGTATTTTGTGCCTTATGTAATATTATACAAACAATCCTATTATAATTATAATGTACCAATGACCGCGACATCAACGTTATCAAATCTTGTACGCGTACGATGTTCCAAATCAAAACCCAAACTTTGTAAACAAATGGTACCAAAACCTTTTACGCTGACATTCGTAAATTCCGAAATATTTTCTAAAAACCAACTTATTCTCACATTATAATATTAGCTATCCATATTATACAATTCCATTATACTTTATCCACGATTTCCACAGTTACAATATTTCCGATGATAATATTTTTTAATGGCCGCCCTACTTGTAATGCAAGGTTTAGGTTCTAGATCGCCACAAGGTAAGATTAGTTTCATGTATTTTTTTTAATGCAGATTATAAATGTGTCGAGTCCATTCGGTTTCCACTATGCACCAATAGAATGAGAACCCTAATTGAACCCTTTTGGAACAAGCTCGGTCTAAATCAATCAATCAGCAATATTAAGAATAGATAACATAAGTTACATGAGGTAGACAGGAATTCAATTTATATTCTGCTAGTTTAGATTTTGGAGCCGACCGATTGTTCAAATAAATTTAATTTTTTAATTTTAAACTACAGACATACTGCTTAAAATCACCCACACAAGAAACCTAAGTAACTATAAGATTTTTGGGTTTAAATAATTTATATTTCACATTTTTTTTAAATACTTAAATGTTTAATTTATTTTCATTTACTTAAAATTTAAATAACGTTAACGTATTTAATAAAGATCTTTTTTGTCTCCACCCTAGTAAGCGTAAAATATATATGTTCGTTGATATAATAAGGTTTAAGGTTTATAAATTTAACTGATTAAAAATCAGTTGAAGAAACCGTTAATTTTTAATACCTTACAAAAATTATTAAATTGGTAACAAAATCAAAACATATCTTCACAACATCATGTATCAAGGATATGTTTGTTTAATGTCGCTAATGTTGATATATGCTCGTTCGCCTTTATACCGCGCTCTACCGACGGTGTCACTCACTTCCGGTTCATGAATTTTCTATGCGGTGTAGTCATTCATCTTCGTTCACAATTCGGAACATTGTGAAAACAAAAAAATATGTGTAATATAAAAAAAAAATCTCAACCTACCAAACTCTAACATTCTGGCTGAAAGAACAAAATTTATGTATCTAACATTTTGCACGATTAATTTATTACAAATGTTCATGGATTAATTAAAGTAGAAAATTCTTACTATTATTAATATCTTATATTAATATCTTAACGTTTATTTGAAATTAAACCAAAAAATATTCGCTGAATTAAGTCAGCAAGAGGTTATTCTACTTATCATTTAATGACAAGTGAGTATAAGTAAACACCATATGGTAATTTAGAAAGGATAATAAATGAGTAATAAATCATAGTGCACAAAACGTAGATTCTACGCCTAAGTGAAAGCATTAATTAACATGAGGCTCCATTAAAGGCTAGAGAGAGCTCGTGCAGCCTCCGCCGACGTCGTGGAGCCTTTCTCAGGCTCATGTTACCATGAATTAAATAAGTGACCCACTTTCGAGTTAATTACTGCATGTACAATATACTTGATTGAATATTAAGCAGATACCAATCACTGAAAATGGATTGAATCATCTACAACTAGCAACCCACCCCGGACTCGTACGAGTAGCATATATGTAAAAAATCAGTCATAGCTTTTTACCTCGTATTCGAGAATTGTCATATTCCAGTCAATTTAGAGGAAACTCCAATCAATGATATTCTTAAATCTTTCTTATGAAATAATTCGTCAGTTGATGTGGTCGAAAGATGGTAAGCACTAGTTTATTGACAGCATATTTATTCTTCTCTTGAAGGTTTCATTCATTTTCATTTATTTCATTCACTTTGTTCAGTACTTGAAATTATCATCTCCAGACATTACCTCTAGACATACATTGATACTATTGCTACTAGTGATATTTATATTTCGGGAACTGACAACACTAATGTCAATAACTTAAATCTGGCAACACCATAATAAAGTTTGACATTTTTAGCATAAACGTATCACAACGTTTTGATGTACAGATGCTTTATTTGTTTTGTTTACAGTGAGTTAAGTAAACCAAAAAATGGAAATTTCAAGAGAAGGTTTTCGTTGAATTATTTTCACAACTTTCAACGTCGATAATCTCAGACGAAATCCGGAAAACTAACCGCCGAAGAAGAATCATTCTCCATCATGACACGAGCTCTCACACATCTCGTCAAACAGGTGAATTTTTGAGCAGTCAAAACATCGAATTGATGACTCATCCTCCGTACAGTCCTAATTTGGCAGCCAATGAATTTTCTGTTCCCGAATATCAAAGATAAACTGCGTGGTCAACGATTTACGATTGCCGAAGAAGCAGTTGAAGCGTTCAAAAGCCATGTTTTGGAGGTGTCTCAGGAATGGAAAATGGAAAAACTGCTATGAAAAACGGATGTAACGAATGCAAAAGTGTATTGATCATCAAGGGGAATATTTCGAAAAACAATAGAGCCATTTTCGTTTAAAAATGTGTGTTATCATTTGTAATTCCCGAAATATAAATAGTACTCCTCGTATTACTGACATACACCGCTTGTATCCTGCCCAATAATGCGTTAAGATGTGTTATCATTTAAATAATAATTTAAAACAACTCATCTTTTTCATTTTTTTCTAGGAACTTGTCGTAGAAGTCCATACCATCTGGTGACTCGACTACACCTTATGCCTAGTACGAGAATGTACACAGTAATTGTTATATATTCGCACTTGACAGGAAGAAAATATCAAGTTTCAACGTATGGCGTCATATCCAGTACGATATAATGAAAGCGCTGTATTTTTACCAAACCGTCCGTCTTATAATTGAGTTCGCTCACGGTCTGTTTTGTATTATACGTGATCCCGTCCCACTTGCACTTGAGTAAACGTACTTGTGATAGTGTTACGGCGTACACACGTCAGCAATATGAATCATAAGCACTTGCAATTGAATCTTAAAATCATAAAATATATAAATGAATAACAAAGGTTTTTACTTTGAGTAGTTGTTATAAACAATGATGTTTAGTTTCTAGTGAGTTACAATATCGAAACATTCACTTTCCTGTCATGGCTAGTTAGGCTGAAAGGGGATTGCTATCGCCTCAAAAAAAAAACCGATGTGATAGAGACTCGTACGCACTGTCTGACACCTTGATGCGGGTATCTACCGTTGCGTATATCGCGATGGTTTGCTAGTTATTTCCAATACAGACGTCATAATCATGAGAGCTGCCATTTTCTTGATTATAATTTATTAATTTTGATACAAGACCGATTATAGATGGTCAAGTTCGGCCGAAGTTTCTATCTGAAGAATATAGGTTTTAAAACAGTTATATTAATAATTCGGTTGGTAAAATTTGTTCGCGACAGTAATTAATTAATCTATCAGAAACTGGACGTTAGCGAACTACATACATCAATCAATCCCAAAACGTAAATCGTGTCGATAACTCGTGGGGTACTCTTTCATTTTAGCTCACGTAGCTAATATTCTTCCTACGTTACTATTGAATCAGGCCGTAGTAAAACAGAAGTATCGGCCTCTCCCAAATTAGCCCGTTGTATCGATTCGAGTGAGTTCGGCGTAAGAAAACATGCCAGACAGCTAGGGTATTTTCGACGTGGCATCTGATAATACAAAACTTACCAGTGCGAACTTTTTAGGGTTCCCTATCAACTACGAGTTTAATAATCTTTCAAAGTCTTTTTAATAAAAATTAAACCGACCGTATATACCATATACGATAACAACTTTTTAACATATTATTGAAATTAATAGAAGTGGAAGCAAATTACAAAAAAAAAGACGAAGAAGAGAGAAAAACAAAGAAAAAGAAAAGACGTGCAGACAACACAAATGACTGACAAATAAAAATAATAGTTTTATTTTTATTTGTCAGTCATTTACGTCTCGTTAGAAGTCCATAAAATCCAGAGCTTGTCTTAAGTCAACCAATACATCAATTTTCGATATATTTTCGGAACCTAACGTTCAATAACATTCAAAATAAAATGAGACCCACTTGCGAATTTCCCTTTTTCAACTTTCAAAAGAAAAAAATTGCTTAAATGACGAAGAAGAAGAAAGGAATTATAAAAAGTAATGAATATTGGCCATAAGTATCAACCAGACCGGTGCCTATGTTTTCTTTTTCCTAATCAGGAGCGCTGAAAACGTCTTCGGCAACAGACGCCTCATCAGTTAATTCGTCTGTGGTTAAATATATTTGATTTCACTGACTTTTCTTTTCTTCCTGGCGAAAATAATGGCTGACAAATCATAATCAGCAACTCATTCGTTTGTAGCGTATGGCTTTGGGTAACGATATTCATTTAGCACAAGATGAACCGTTTGCTTCTTCGTTCATAAAAAAGAAACAAATTGTTTATATCTTATTGTATAAGAAGTTGTTTTGAGTCAATGACTGGCCATTATCCTTGAGTTGCATTCTACGTAAGCTAGTTTAGTTTTTAACCGCTGCGCGCGCCAATGAAATTGTTAATTGCATTTTCATATTTACCTCGGCGGTGACGAAAAATATCTAATATGTAAATAGCGACTCTAACTTAAATATTTTACACGAAATAAAAATATCTGCATCTGTTGTCGTATAAAATAAAAATATATGCATCCGAACTGCGTAAAGAAATGATATAGATGTTATGTTTTTTATGTTTAAATTAACTAAATAAGCAAGCAGTCGTAATGTAAAATTTAACATATATTGTTTTTATTCGATAAAAAGTGAATGATGTCAGATAATAGCAAGCTTAAAATATTTGTAAAAGTTTTTTTCATTTCTAAAAATTTACCGCATATATCAATCACTCTCATCTCAAAAATTTCAAACTTTTCTGTGAAAAATAGCTACTCGTGCGTTTTATTAAAGACTTGAATGAAGGCACAAAAGACAAACAAAAGGCATTTGCGTTTCATTCAAACAAGTCTCGGCTAAAAGCATTAGTCACATAAGGGTATTCACCTGTCTAGACAGCTTTAACCGCGAAATTTGAGCAACTGCGAACCTACCTAAGGAATTACTAATGTATGTACGAATTATCAGATCCAGGCCTTGTGAGAGCTATAGCTAATGCCACTTCACTGTACGACAAATAATGTATTACAATTATACTGACAAAAGAAATAGTTATGAAATAAATAAATATTGCATTCACGCACTTAACTAAGATCAGAGATAGAGATTACGGATTTACATTTGGCGTGATCCTGACACACTCACTTTTTCTATCTTAAATCTATACCTATTAAATAATCCTACAATATTCGAAAATTGACATCGTCAGTTTACACATAAACATTTTCAGATGAAAACGCCCGAGACGCACATGTGTCGAATTACAAAGTCAGAACAGATCCTGCTCTGGCGTTACTTAAACGATTACAACAAATGCTTTAAAGAACACAGAACGCATTAAAGGAATTATCGTAATTGTAGTGTAAATGTATGTCATTTTGAAACGTATCCATTAACAATGAATATAAATTTAAGTAAAACATACAACTTTTTACCATCAAACATATTTTCTACAAAGCGACTGCCTTTTTGGTTATGGGAAGAATTAATTGAAGTACGTTTTGATTAATTATCGATATTATGTGAAATAGAAATTGTTAGAAAACAAATATTGTTCATTTTTGTTTAGGAGCACAACGGAGCAACAGTTTTCACATATATTAGTTGTAGACAAGCGACGTTAGAAGTTATCCCAAACATTTGATCTGTAATTTATTGTGACAGTCGTGTAATCTGACATGTTTACGAGTGTTGCGCCCGCATGCAACTTGTTTATAAACATCAAGCCGGCTTTATGTACTAATTGATTACGTATTTTCTAATTAAATCTATCATTGTAACACTAAATTATTTGCGGAAACGCCTGCGCACAAACGCGTTAGCGAGCGCAACTACGCATTGTCTTGTTCACAATTTCCCCCATACATTTAGATTTACATCCGATCCTTATTTATACCTTCCTCGGGATCTTTTAATACTCACAATCCTCAGGAAAAGCACCTTAATATGAAATTAATCAAGTCCCTTCAGGTTCAGGCTCTAAGAACGTTTGTATAGATTTTTCTTGGTTCAACGCGAGGTATCCAATGGCTAATATTTAACTACGAATCAAACTACCACACATCAAGGGAAACTACGATGTTAACCTTTTTGTTTTCGATGAAGCGAATGTAATCTGAATATTTTCATATAACATTTTCTCTAATCAGTTATATTCGCATGCGCAAATAGCATACAAAAGACAATCCATTGTGTTACATATGTATGCTTACTTCGAACAATAGTTTTAACAAAAATACTTGGGACCATTATTTTAATAGAGCATATAGCTGATCATTTATGTGATAAGTACCAATAATAAATATGCGCAATTTCAAAGTAGTTAATGCTATGCTATTATAATAGAAGAAAAGAATTAAGTAAAGTTGTGAGTCTATCCTCTCACGTTAGGTCATATGAGTAAATTTGTATTTATAATCTGTCACGAATCACCACCATACTATATATTTCGCAGGCGGTTCGATTGCTATTTATTTCTTGTTATTCTAAAACAAATATTTCATCGTTTTGTTCTGTTTATGTTTCTAACAGCATGGATTTCTTAAAAGATCTGTTACAACATTAAATATAGGTATATTTCATAAAATAATTGTAAAACAGAAGTATAAACTCGATTACAATATGATTATGTGGGAGGCTTAAACATTATACGATGGAATCGTAAAGAGAAAGATTGGTGGCTACAGAAATAGTTGTATAACAGATTAAAAGTGTTCAGTGCATACGTAAGCATTACCAATGAAGAGGTTATTTTCGACGAGGTCCTTGACAAAATTTATTTTAGAATGTTTTTCATTTATTTTTGTTATCTATATACAAACTCCTTATCTTGATAATTTTCAGTAGCTGTCAGTGTCTAAGAATACGGTTCTTAGAGTATCTAGATTCCGAGTACCCCGTCTTTTAATCATTAATTTAAAAATCCTCTTTTTTAACTGATCGAAAAGAAGACTAATATTTTGCCCTTAGATGTTCATATTGTATTATAGATTATTATCCTTGTGGTTAGATTATTTTATATTAAGACATAGGCTTTTATTTAAGTTGACTTAGGGTTGTTATTGAAGTATCTCTACGTTCTATGTTAATGAATATAAAGCGAAAATAGTAACCGCATTCAATTTGAATGCCATATTGCTTTATTTTTACATATTCAAACATGTTTTAAAACGGCTTTAAAAATAATTTTTGACTACATCTTTACTACATTGTATTTGTATGTTCTGTAAATCACGGGTTTTTCAAATAAAATAACATTTAATTTTTTTTTAATCACGTAAAAATAAATATAAATGAAAACGTTTGAATCATTCAAGTATAATATTACTCGTCTTACAAGAGCTATTGGGGTGATTTAATTTGTGAAGGAGCGAACTAGTCTCTAGAGTTTCTTTGTAGTGTTTTCATAGGAAATCTACAACCTAAGTATCCCCAGCGACGTATATTTGTAATGACTTTCTAGCTTGAAATAGGAGATGAATCATATACCAATAAGATACCAATATCAAGGTAATAATTTTAAGGCAGCTTTAAATTTCGGAATATCAAATTGTTATGTGTTAACCTTTTTCCCAAATTTCTAAAATTTGGTCACAATTTTTTTTTCATATAAGAATGGCGGCAAGCGAGCAAGTGGTCACCTAAGTGACTGCTACTCATAGTCGTCTGCAGCAAGCATTAGCGAGTTGCAGATGCGTTGCTTACCTTTAATAAACAGAAAAATTGACATTTCTTTCTCGTATCCATTCCCTTCCTCGTCAAATTTTCTTTCCTTATTAAGAAGAGGATAAAAATTGGGCCTCAGGCACCTCACTCATCAGACGAAACGCAGATAATTTTTACTTTACGCCTGTCTTCTGTGAGATTGTGGTATTTAACCGGTCGAGCGGGCCATTCGTGCAACAGATAGATGTTGATGGTGCGGACTCTACCACTGTGAAAGGCCACAATGGAAAAATATTTCAAATTTGAAACGATACCTTATTAAAGACACAGTGGTAAATAATCCAATTAATAGATAAATATATTTCAGACATCGTACGATAATCACCACAGAAAGGCGAATTTTTTAAGCAATAGTTCTATAGAACTGACAAAATGATAATATATTATTTGAGTTCTGATTTTATCGATTTGATTTGAATCGTAAATCTAAAAATTCTGCGGATCAAAAACTTAGCAGAAGCTTAGAAATCAAAAACAATTATAAATAAAATTTATTGAGATGTCTGCAACAAAATATTTATGAAATTACTGCCAAATGAAGTACGAAACACTCAAGATCTCCTTCATATCGCTTAATAGCTTTGAGTTTAATGGCTCTCAAACTGTGTATTCTCGTTTATTATAATATGAGTACTCTTACTAATTGATGCTTGGATAAGTGACGAATAAACTTTTCCAGTTCTTTTTTTAACTTTTTATTTTTCTCGTTAAATAGAGTGAGCGTAACACTATATAGAGTGTATTATTGTATAGAAAACAAGGTAAACCAACCAAAGTCAAGCAATTTCGACGTTTTAGTTTGTCGTTATCGAGAGACATTATAAAGAGTTTAGAATGTAATTTTGATATACACATGCCCTGTTTTGTTGGAGAGATGTCTATTTATTTATTTCAAGAATGATAACTTACTGATATCTCATCTTATTGTTAGATGGCGTTGACATTATGACATTATATTCTAATATTAAATGTGTATTCTAAAAAAGACAACGCAGAGCGTAGCTCAGTCCGTTGCTAATATATAAAATGTCAGGAGAAATTGGATAAAAAAATAAATGCGCCGGCCATCGCCCTCAATAGTCGAAACGTAAAAAAATCATTACTCTTAGTACACCCTTGTATTAAAGGCCCATTCATGCAACAGCTGTTGCCTCTTGGTAGTTCTAGCACTGTAAAAGGGATCCATCTCGTACTTTCAATTTTACTCTCAAATTATTTGTACAGAATTGTTGACCGATGATTCATTTTTCCTGGTAGCAAGATTTACCAGCTGTTGGCCATATTTCTCATTTCAAAATCAGGGCCGTTCATTTTTTCGATAAGTTCGCATATATTAAAAAAAAATATGTTAGAAAAATAACATACCAACAAAGACATGTTTATTTTTGTATTAGTATGATTTTGTATTTTATTAAAGACAGGTGCTTACGAACCTAAAGAGTTTTGTCTGTCTCATTAGACATGAAACAAATAGTTAACCCATGACTTCGCTGTGAAGACTTCAAGGAAATGATGTCAGCAGAAATCCACGAGAACCATCCGACATCATAAAAAAGCAATCACTACCACTTTGCTAATTGTATAATCCGGTAATACAAAAAAGTATGTTAAGCGGTAATTCATGTTGTAAATCGATTTTTAAAAAGAGATAATATGTTATGATTTCTTGAATTTTAATATTTCATTTAGATAATAATAAATTAGTGTCACGTAACTTCAAAAATGTAATAAGGCGATTCAATTCGCAACAAATCCTCAGTTGATATCGTCTGGGAATTACCAGTTGACACCTGTTACGTTCCCTCTACGTCGCGTAGCCGACATGTTACTTTTGTTGTAGATGACACTAGTAGTCTTACAAATCGTAGTCTACTAAAACTATTCTTATTTACATACTAAATTGTTCAGTTTAATAAGAAAATAAGTAGAATAAAACGCCTTTAAAGTATTTTTATATATTAATAACACAACTTACTTGATGATCTTAAAAAAAAAACTATTATATTACAAAAAAACTAGTACCTGAGTAAGTTGACAAAAATACTTTTAATTGCAGCTTCCTAGAATTATCCAGCTTGAGGCTATAACGGTTCAAAAATACGACACAGCAATTGGATAAATAGGGAATAGTACGCCTTTCTTATGGAGAATTTTGCCGGATATCCGAATCCTGTAAAGCATTTAAATCTGATGTTAAGTATAATAAGTATTAAGTAATAAAAAAACTAATTTACTATACCTACAATTAAATAAATGAGTTAAACCGTATAATAATAAAGCCAATTGTAAAAAAAGAAACGCCATTTTGTAATATAAGGGACAGTTACCAAGGGGACAAGCCGTATACAGCATATGTTGCCCACGTCATTGGTTCCCACGATGCCATAAGTAAAAATCAAAACCATTTTACTTCTCCAAATGTGCTTATGATGTTCACTGCCTATATTACTCACTTTTTATACATGTTTTAAACAAATTATACCGACAAGAATTAAACTAGCCTTTGCCTAAAATTTCATCCACATTTCAAGTAATAAATAACCTTTTGATTTTCCATGCAATTGTATTTAGGTCTTTCGGGGATAATTTCCAAAAATTCCCGTCTAAGTCATATTAGAAAGTTAAGGTTTAATAGTTTCAGTAATTTGGGCTGCGCAACATCGTCCTTATGAGGTGTATAAAATAAAAATAGTTATGACCATCGATTTTTATAAATTTATTTTTAATTGTAGCATTTACATTTTACATCTACATTTGATATTAAATATGTCTCTGTTGTTTTAATTGATACCTTATGCTTCTTGGGGTTAACTGTTCTTCTTGGGGTCAAAACTTAAGCGCTATCATTGAACACAAACTTTGAATAACAAATCACGGGTTTTCTGTAGATATGACCAGTGCATTTTAAAATTTTACAAATTAAATTAGAACTTTTGCACATTGCGGACCCATCAAACTGAAATGGAAACGTTCGTATTTGATTTACAAAAAGCCGACTTTGATACATAAAAGTTGGAATTTGATTTACAAAACCGAAATTTCATTTGGAAACGTTTAAATTTTAACTTAAAAAACCGATATATGGATTAGAGTTGTGTAACCAATTAATACATAACTTAGTCTTTTTAACTACTACAAATTCGAAAATGTACACATGTACTCTGAGTTATTTTTGTAGTGTTTATAAATTGATAATATTAAAATTAATAGCTACATATATCCTCCGGGACCTTCAAATATAAGACAGGCTTCAGATGGCACGGGTTCGAGAAAGTCTTTTATTGTCGGTATCCAAATCCCATTTTGTTTATTGCGTATAATTTCTTACGATAATTACAAAGACAAATGAACGATATTATTTGTCAACACAGCGACAAACTCAACCTACGCTACAAGGTTACAAAGCATGAATATGTAATTATTTTTCCCTACGTGATTAAACTATGTAGCGGTTTTCCTTACTTTATACTCTTATTTGAATAGTAAAGCAAAGTGGTAAAGGTAAAAACAACAATATTAATTTATTTTTCCATAACAATTCTATATTCAGAATTTTTTAATCTAAGACACAATTTGAATAACATTATTAGCAATTCCCCAAATAGAGTTTTTCGCGAGCAAAAGTTTTGCAACGGAAGTAGTTTTAGGAAAAATCTAATTTCGTTTTATGGTCTGAATCATTTACGAGCATGAAATATTCACAAAAATGACACTTCACTTTTATTGTAAATCAAAAATTAAATGAACCTTATAGCATTGCGTGGAATTTAATAAAAAGGTTTGTATATTTTGAAAAATTTATGGAAAAAAAAATATTTTTGTTGTTTGTATACATGCTCATACGATGATTAATCTCATTCTTTTCATGATAGAGCTGACTTTTAGTTCATTATTTTTATTATCTTTAACTGCACTGCATACTATTTACAGTAAAACTATTCATATCCCGATAGAGAGTTTTCGTTATGCAAAGTGAAGAAAGAAAAACAACCAATAATAATTTTGGCCAAGAAAGATATTCGTGTGATAAATGTCATTATTGTCCTCTGTACTATTATTATAAGTCTTCCCTCTAGGGTACCTAAGTACCTACGTCACTAACCTGTTGTCCTGGCTGAACGAAAAACGCGACAATGCAACACGATACGAAAATATCAAGTATTGTATACGCTGTTCCAAATCTTTGATCTAAACTTTGTTAACAACCGCTACACCTAACCTTTAACGCTAAACTTCGTTAATTCCAAAATATTTGCGGACACCAAATTTTCTCACATTGCCATACGCCATTAGTATCCATGTTAAACATTGGTCGCATCACGTCGCAAAGTACCGCGTCGCGTCGCGTTCCGTCGTTCACCTAGGACAACGAATAAAAAGCATTGATGATAATAAGGTTGAAAAACTTCGGGAAATTTATATGAAACCCTTGATACTGCTAAACTTTAACACGCTCAGTCACTTTGAGCAAAACATTTCTGCAAGGTAATATTTGTGTAATTAATTAGTCCCGCGTCAGATAACAGATTGACGTTATTCAATCAAGCTAACGCCAGTAACATATTCTGCCAAGTAATCAAATACTCGTGTATGTAAAATTATATTTAGACTAAATATGTTAATACCTTTATGTATCAAAATATCTTACAGGTATAAACTATATTATTATGGAATGGAAGAACATGACAAGAGAGCGAAGCGAAGAAGCGAGGTTCACTTGATGGAAAGAATATCGGTAAAATCATAAACAACTGCAAAGGCATAGCCCACCTTTATGTAGAAGTTACGTAAATAAATGCAATAGAGGAAGGGAAAAACTGTACGAGGCTCTGGCCAATTTATACACCAATTTTAAAGCAGAGGTTAACTCTGTAAGCGTTGAATTATTAAGAATATAGATAAATTTCAGTTGAAACGAAATATTTTTCCAATATTTATCGAAATAAGATAGTACGTGGAGTAAGTTATAATGCTTTTTAAACTTTATATACACAATTTTGACTTAAGTTAATTATAAGTTAAAAAAATTAAATGTTTTTCATGTAATTATGCATATCTGTAGGAAATAAGGTACTAATTCCAGGTGATAGAAGTACACCACAGTTCCAGGTAATTAAGTAATGCTGTAGGGTTTAATAAACACTCGACGACAAGTACTGATAAACGGATAACTGAAGATATCAACACCTCCTATCAATGTAAAGTGCCGTAAAACTAGTAATTAATATTAAAAACTACGATTGATTTTTAAACTACTCTGACTGACCAGTGAGAATATTTCTCATAGATTCGTCATCATCATCTCAGCCTATGATCGTCTACTGCTGGACATAGGCCTCCACAAACGATCTCATCCTTGGGGGGAAATGTGCCATAATCTCCACGCTTGGCAGGAGGATTGGCGATAGCAGTATGCTCTACCGTATTAAGAAAAGGACGCTGCTGCCCATCCTCCAGTGGTATTTACATCCAGACACAAGACAAACACGCACACAAATGTTTGTCCTGCTTGGGAATCGCACCTACGGCCTGCAGTGTGAAAGGCAAGCATCTTACCAACCGCGCTAATCGGGCCGTCTCATCGTGTCTTATAAATTACACCGTAAATATTAGATTTAATTTTGTTTCCCGATAACATAAGAGGAAATCATTCGATTTTGTAAAATTGGTTTAAAACATGACGCTCGATGATGGCGATTTCTACGTGTTAAATTATATATTATGTTTTCAAAATAAAATGCGTATGTCACGAAAAGTTCCATTTTAAAAATTAAAAAGGATTTAATAAATACTTTTAGTAGATATCACTTGCCATAGATAGATGTCGCTTTTAAAATTAATTTGATTTTTTTAGAAATTATTTTTTCTACGGGAAAGAAACAAAATGACTAGAACAATGACAGCAAAAACACCTATATAAATAAAAATGAATCCATTGATATTAAACAGCTGATTGAAAAGATTTCCAAATGATACAATTCGTAAGTGCAGTTTCCGAGATAATCAAAATATACAAGAATTGCATACTTTAGATGATTTTTGTACAGTTACAAAAGTCTAACTTATTTCTACAAACGACTTGGGAATAATTTTATAACCGTCAGATTGTAATACGACTTTGCTAGTCGTAGTTAGTTTGTAGTTTGCATCACAATTTCTCTAAATACATAATAAAACAAAATAATACTAAATATTCGGGAATAGTTTTTAATATAAATTCAGTAGGAGACAAAATGGAAACGATGCTCTGAATGTTAATTAGTCCCGAGGGCAATAAGGAACCGTAGTTGATTCTAATGCACGAAGGAGCCTTTCCAATCGCTCAAAACGTCGCTGTTATTGCTTTTCACAAAGTAATGAATACAGAAAACTGATCGTTACTCGATTCCAATTCTAATATTGTGTTCGAACAATCTCTAATTATAGTTTCGTTTACTTAAGTCTAACTATACTGTTACGATTGACAAGTATACAAATAATTATATACCATTGCGGCTCAAAATTTGAAGCTTGTAGACCCCCTGGGTGAACTTATATAAACAAAATTCATGAAATAAGGAAGAAGAAAAATATTAACTGTAAGTATTTTAGGGACCAAGGAAATTAAAATGTATTATCTCTGGTTACTCCTCTGGGTCAAAGACGTATTACTCTATAAAATTTTACATTATACGTAAATAATTCCAATGAAAAGAAAATTATAATTACAAGGAGAAACAATTGCTTTTAAATGGGAAAGGTTTTTTGCATACAAGTGAATGTTTGCTTTAAAGAAACTGGTCATCGGTTTATTTGAAGTTACTTGAGTTGAAAGAGCGCAGAAGAATTTAAGTTTATACCCCTTTAAGAGAAGTTTAGATTGCCTCCGAAAGAGATTTTTTTTATAGAATAAGGGAGGCCAACGAGCAGCAGGTCGCCCAGTATTAAGTGAACCGACGCCCATGGACATCCGCAACACCAGAGGAACTGCAGATGCGTTGCCGGCCTTTAAGGAGGAAG
>DWLR01000949.1:0-20930 GCA_018246295.1 Papilio alexanor hazarajatica | reverse complement strand
CTTCACGAGTGTTCATGCGCTAAACTTCGCAGAGCCTATATTCAGACTCGCCAAGATACGTCGGCCGTATTGTAGTATAAACTATCGCTTTATGGGTTCAATGGCCGACGGACCTCGGACCAATTCGCGACATGAGATTGAATAATAAGTTAAATGCGACGGCTCAAGGCCAGCGGCCATGTTGCGCGCCGTGCGGCCGCCATTTTGAACACAGTGCACTCGCTTCCCGTGGACTATTCTAACAATCATTTTATTAGTGTAACCAGATTTAGCAGAATTCTGCAATTATAGCAGAATTAGATCCCCAATTTAAGGTTTAGCGGAATGTGTCGCAGATCTAAAAACAGTTTTTGGCAGAATATTTTAAAATCTCTGCAGAAAATTAGCAGGATTAGAAATTGACAAGATATCAATGTGAGAGAAAAAAAGAAACAACTTTTACACTGATACACAATCAGTGTAAAAGTTGTTTCTTTTTTTCTCTAACTTGTATAAAGGCGTAAATTATTAACAAGGATTTCTTATTCTTATTAGCTATCCCGTAATGTATACCCGTAATGTTCCAAGGCATGCCAAAGCAGCGTCTGTAATGTATGTAGATAAGTAAATTTAAAATAATGTAATACAAATAAAATTATGTACATAGCAACAAAAACGTATTTAAAAATCATATATTGACACGAGTAATAAAAACAGTTAATAGCAGTTTTATTATTCTGAACCGGAAAAACTGAATTGAGTCAGTTACAAATTACGAGGGGACATAAATGTATTTATAACTGTTGATATAATATAATAAATCAAATGTCTGGCGACTCATGATTAAAACATCGATAACAATATAATAGATAATGAGGCAGAGTCGCTTTGAATAAATTGAATAGATTGAACGGCTTTGCATAAAAATATAAATTTAGTATTTACTGCAAATATTATATTTTTACTTCAAATACTGTTTTATAAAGTTATTTGTGATATTTGAACTAGTCAACTTAGTTAAGTTTTGTTAATACTTCTTTGATGTAAGAACAATACACAACGTCAAGAATGGTCACCTGATTCATTACGCATAAATTTATATTGTTTATAATACGTTCTTTATTGTCAGTATCAACTAGCAGAGGTCCATTCAACTGTCATTGTCCACAGTCTACGACATACATCTCTAGAGATTCCTACTAGCAACTTTTTAATACTTTGCTGTAGCATCATTAGTTTCCATTATTAGTATTCTTACTTACTAAAAAAAATTACTGGTTTAGAGCGACAAACTGACTTATCAGAATCATTAAGCTCAAACCCAAATAACACTTTCTATGTATGTCTATAAATTCCTGAAGACGAGAAACATCATTTTAATTCATGTAACAATAACATTTGCACGCAATATATCATCAATGTAAATAATTTATATATTTACATTGATGATATATAGATAAATGTATCTACACAACAATGTCAATAATTTTTGTCACATTCGAAAACAAATACGCAGCTTTAACGTAATTAACTAACAGATACGAATCCGTCACATAATAAGGGAAAGTTGAAATATATAAAAAAAACTTGGTACAGATAGCAAGGAGCGCTTATGTTATTTAGTGGCGCACAAAAGGCCATGAGTGTCAATCAGCAGTGTTCAGTTTAATGTGTTTGCGTACCCTGCCATTATGTAATGCCCACCGCCATATTGAAACTCAGTCTATATGCCCAAGTCCCAATATGATAGTAATTGACTCTAAAAAGACTCACAAATTTTGCAATAGGCAATTGTTACGTAGTAGCAATTCCTTCTACTATAATAAAATAACATGCGTTGTCGTCAAAATATGTTGTCTTTCTGTGATTAGGTTACGGTTGACACCACTCTTAAAAACTCTTAGAGGGAATTATGGCCAAAACTTAGCTGCAGCTGGTAGCTGAGCTACCAAGTGGGTGATAAATTTGAAACCGGTTCTCAACCTGTTGGCGACACATAAGCAAATAAAGCGTTTCGGTTATGTGCTGGCGAGAGTAACCATACTGGTGCTGTAATTGTGTGTTGAATGTATTTGCGGCAAAGTGTGAAAAGTATCCGAATCATGACGCTCGCGACTCGAATACACAGCAGCTGTTAGCACACTCAGAGAACACAATACAAATAAAACTATTTACTGTCAAAACTATAGCGTAATTACGTATAACATCCCCGATAAAAGGCCGTGGAATAATTGGAGTTCTATTTAAATTGATTTTATAAAACTAAGAGTTTTTCCTATTTTGCAAAAGAAAAACATGTTTTTTTTTTTGGAAATCACGTCTAAATAGGTCTCGGAGTTGTTATGTGTTGAACGTTTTGGTGACTTAAAATAAAAACATTGTGTAAATATGAATAACATAGATAAAACTTTGTTGTGCACCATCACCAATGCTAATTTAGATTTTTTGTTCAATGTTGAACACTTTTTTCTTGTTCAATGAATTTGTTATACAAGGTTACTCTAAAAATAACTTCATAGTTAAAGGTTACATCGGTACTCAATATAACTTTGATATCGAATAAACCACATAATGGTAAATGGAGCAAAAAGATTAGATTAAAAGCCATATTCAAAATAGATGAGGAATCTCTTCCCCAATATAAGTTATAAATCGAGCCGTCACCGCCTGTTCAATAAATTTGAAACGAGGGCATGATAAGACAGCTACAAAGAGGTAGTTATGAACCGAAGTTAAGGAGATTGGGACCGCGGCGCGATAGAGACGGAAGACAAGTGCTCAGAGTAACGGTAAAGTGGGGTGAAAGTACCCACTAGCATTTCAACTAAACATTCACTGCTTCAAATTTGTTTTGTCGCTATCGACATCTTAAAACTTATTGGAATAAGTTAACAATGAAATTATAAGCCTTTAAAATAATTATAAACATAAATGTGTTTGAAATAATATGAATAAGACTAGATGTCTGATTATTTAATCATTTATATCAAAAAAAGTAATATTTAAGGGATCATTTGGAAATTTAAGTGGCCACCTTGACAGGTGAGTGAGTCGGGATAGATTAAGCATTTAGGCACATCCTGGACAGAAAATATCTTATAACAGACGACCGGTAGGGACTACCATACCTATTCAGAATAACCAATCACTAATGTTTCTTTGTGTAATGAAAATATGGATGCCATAGCATAATTTAATTTATACCTTTTGTTTAAAACAACATAATACGTAGCTTATATAATATTTATATGCTATACACTCGGGACACGACAAACCACGCCGTAGAAATGTAATATGCAAATCGCTGTTTATGCAGCCGGTTCGAAGACGGAAACGGTATCGACGTACATTTGCAATTCTGCTTACAATTGTATATAAAAACAGAGGCAGGGCTATGAATAAATAAATAGCGTAAGAATTGAGAGTGCGTCGGATTCGCGTCGCGTTCACGGCCGCGTTCCCAGCCGGCCATTGTTCTTTGCGTAACGACTGTGTGACATCCCGACGCGGTAAGACCGACATGATGCGGCCGACACGGTGAGACCGACATGCTGCGACACGATGCGGCCGATGCGATTCATTACGCGCACAGGTGCCGGCTGGCGTGTCGCGGTGTCGATTTCCCTCAGCTCCATTGTTGTGGTAATCTGAACGGCTAATCTACACACGCACAAATCAACCTTATTTATTTTCAACGTGCCCGATTGAACTTGTTAATGGATTTTAATTTATATATGAGTAAAAAACAAGAATAACAAACAATAAAAGTTGCTAGGTTGTAAAGTCTTTCAGTCGGTCGAGTTGTTTTTTAATTAAAACATAGTCTTTGTATATACAGCAAATGATTTCAAAACTGTGTTAATAAAGCGAAGAGTTTTGTTAATTCAAGCATCGTTATAAATTAATCGTGTTTAAATAATAAATACGGGAGTAACGTTTGCTTAAGCGCCTTCTAATTAGAAATCGGATGATTCAGTAGTAAGTCAACGATCTTGATACCACCGGATACGAGCGCGTCAAGATGTGTACATTTCATCATGCGAGGTTTCGTTCGTACGCTCCTTAATAAAAACAAAGTTGAGTATAATTGAAATATGGCAGTCCTGAATTTGATGTATCCTCTCACGTTAAATAATGTTGATTTAAAGTATATAAATAATTCGACTCTCAGATTAACCAAAAACATTAAAACTACCTAAATAAGGTGCTCCTTGAATATTTTACGTGAATACTTGTCCATATCGCATTTAAAGTCGTCAGGGTGTCAGAAATGGGACGGAGTTATCCTATCCACATTGACATATTACCTAGATATCAGCTCGAGGTCAGAGTTCAATTCAGACGCCTAGATATCTTGATGTCATATATCTACGCCTACTTGAATTGTGATTAACAGTAAATATTCATAAAATACAATTATGTATTCATGATCGGATATGGCCATCGGATATTTCACAGACCAAGTGAGGACATTTGTAAGGATAATCGGACAAGTCGTTGACATTGTTTCATTTGAATGTATAATGAACTTCATGTCAAAAATAAGAGATTTTCAATCTACTGAAGTTTATGCAATTTTTTTTAATATATTTGGGATTCTTTAAGTTCTGATTCTTTATATTTATAAATTAATTCTGATATAAATATATGTATTTCGTAAAACAAACTCATTTGTATATTAAATGAAAATTCTGTAAAATTCAATAACTTATTTGAACATGAACATTGCGGACTGTGTCACGACAGAAACTAAAATGTCTAAACATAATTCATTACTATCTCGACCTTATTGTCGACCTCATTACGGACTCAGGTAGACTATAAAGGTAAGATTGGGGCGACAGTTGACAGCGCATTCCTGCACGATTCCGCGAGGGCACCCCACAAAACGTGAGCTTGTGTTGATCGCGTTCACCCCCTCCCCAGTCTAAATACACCCCCGCACCACCTCGGGAATGCCCCCATGGGGTGAAAGTCGACGCCGTCGGCATGCAAATCTAATATTATTACTTTATTGTGACTTTACAAGGGCAGTGGGAGGATTTTAGTTTGATAATGTGCATATTAAGTGAACGCAACGAACTTTTATGTTTATGGTAATAAAATATGTAAAAATAACCGTATAGACATAACAACATTGTTTTTTAAAGTGAATATTTTTTTTATAATGTTTCCACGTAAAGTAATCACAGCTAAATCTATATTAATGTTTTAAAGAAAAATTTATTTATATGGACCAACTATGAGTACATTTTTCACAATTACATACTGGATCTTCATTATGATTATTATATTACCCACCTTGTTCTCTTCACGTTTATTAGGATGCAAATGTGTAAGATTAATAAAATAAGCTCGTCGATTATAGAAATAGAATTGAACCAATACAATACTAAATAATTTTAATATTTAAAATTTGAGCTGCTTTTTACAGTACAACAGTTATTCTCGCTAATAAGTTACAAGGTCGTTCAATAGGAAAGATATCAAGGAATAAAATATCACATAGATATGTCCACAGACATTTGACAATTACGAAATAAAAAAATAAAACACGAGTCAAAGTAAATTAACTGCCGTTTTAATTAACAAAAGAACAATTGTTTTCATTCTAAATTACGGCAACAGTCGCATGGGCGGTGAATACATTAAAATAAATGCATAGGTATAAAATGCTAGATACGACAGCTTCAGAGCCATTTAACGGCAAATATGTAAAGTTATGCAAACTGTATGACGTGGCGTGCATGCACTCAAAATTTGTCGTGCAACGCTTCCAGAATGCAGATTGTTTCGTTAACTAATGCTAACATCTGTGAAATTATAATTTAGCCATGTAACGTCTCAATTATTGTATGACTCACAATCGATATAACATTGATTATAAAAGTATTTCACGAATTACTAAATAGGAAGGAATATTTATGAAAAAAATATACCTATTTAAATTTGCTTCTTTCTTTAATCTGAATTCTATGTTAATTCATAAATTAAACTAATGAAAAATGTATTAATATCTATTGAAATTATAAATGTTAGCCATTGTTTTATTAACGGAGTATTTACAATAAATATCTGTTACTACTTAACAATGAAGGTCTTAATTACTGCTTGGCCGTAGCCTGCTTTGTTTAAATATCTATAGAGTTTACTAAGTATTTAAGCAAATATAGACAACAATGTTGATGTTATTGAGTAAATAAGGAAATAACTATTTATTGTATAGTTTTAACATTAACGTCTTATAGTCATGGCTATATTAACCTTAAGCAAATCATTATCAATCGTGACACATACGGACAAGGACGAATATCGTGTATTCGCCACATTAGCTAATATTCTAAAAACAAATTTATCCACCTGAGACATTTTCTTGACACAATATACGAGGTTCATTTAAGTTCTAA
Source organism: Papilio alexanor hazarajatica (assembly GCA_018246295.1). NCBI lineage: Eukaryota > Metazoa > Arthropoda > Insecta > Lepidoptera > Papilionidae > Papilio > Papilio alexanor. The sequence continues at coordinate 14,544 of DWLR01000949.1, read as the reverse complement.
GATCACGATATCTGGATTACAAACATTTGTTAACACTAACAAAGTACCTAAATAAAATATTGTTCGAAATCTGTACATAACTTTTTTTTCTAAATAAACTGTACGTGTTGTTAAAAACAAGTAAATTAATTCTGTTATAAGAATTTGCTACAAACGATACTGTTTAAGAATAAACTGCGACAGACTTATTCTTATTATTATACTTATTTCTTATCCTAACCAAACTTAAAAACATGGCAACAGTCATAAGTTGGTTCCATGTCGGCGAGTCAAGTCGCCAAGTGTAGAAAGTGACTAAACCTCAAACGATTCCAGCAAAAGTAAAAGTTATGCTAATATATAGTTTTTATAATGTTAATATTTCAATCACATCATTGCAGAATTAAGAATTTTTAAATTAAATAGCTTACAAAATAAAAATGGTAAAATGCAAATACGAGTACTTAGCGAGTTGTCTGGTGAATAAAACATTCAAATTTCCTCAAACACCCTCATTCACCTACATTCTTTTATTTCCTATGGGACGTTTATCTTTTTTTATCGACAATGACTTGTCTTCTCCGCAAGAAAAAATGTTATTGCTCCAAAATACTTTCTTATTTTTTTTTTGCAAAAAGACATTTGACAATGTAACAATTATAATAACCTCAAAACTGGATTTTTATAATATTTTTTACAAAATTATTGTGACATAGTATTCAAAAAGCGTGACGGGAAATTTTACATACAAATAAAGTGATCTGTGATCACTAATGTAAACAAACTGCTCTCATAAGAAAAAATCACATTGAACGTTTCTACCCAAAAACCACTTAACTTAACCGTTGTTATTAAATTAATAAGAAGAAATAATTTTTAATGTTTCTATTATTAAATAATAAAAATATTTTATTAGCTGCCTCCCTACGTATATGATTTTTGTTGTTTACTTCTGTGACTTATTTTATGGTACAAAATAATGTGTATAAGCAATTTTGACCGTAGTCACTAGACAAGAGCATAATTCCCATTCACCCTGGACCCACGCTATGCGTCCTTACACCCCGGCAATACTAGTCAGTCGCTAGCAAATAGTAAAAGGAGATGCGTGTGTTTATTAAACAGTAAAGGTGTTTAATAGATTTTCAAGTTACGTTATTGGAAGACTTTCATAATATTAAAAAGTTTTTTGTCATAAGAAACAAAAATGTGACAGAATGGTATTGGATAACATTTTTGAAATGTTTATATTAAGAATTCCGTCCATGGAGTTAGCTAAAAATAAATGTTTGTATTCTTGATAAGAAAGTAATAAGAGACTGAAGATGTGGTTCTGCATGAAAAATAAGAAAAATGAAAAATTTTTGTGACGGAGGTGTTAATTTTTTGTTACCATTCCTACAAAAATTTAAGTAAAACAAAACTTACAAGTAATACTTCGATGTATTATATGTTTTTGAAATCTACAATAACGAGGCAATGATTTAAAATACATTTTACTAAAGAAATCACATGTTTACTTTTTTATTAAATATAAAAAAAATTGCCTGTCAGATTGTCGATAAAAAACAAGAACATTCCCTATACAATTCATCACAAATAATGCGGCACTAGACCCCAATTCTCCACATGTTATTCAATTTATTTGCAAAGTTGTTGTTATGAATGTAAATAATAACAAAAAAATATATCAAGTGTAGAGAGTATTCTCGTAAAATATAGGTAGGTATTAGATAAAATTCCGACAACGCGAGGCTGCAGCCGACACACGGAATGAAAACATGTTTTATCGCCTTTTATTATTGCCACTATTTAAATCGGCGGATAACTCTGCCTCCACATAACAGGACATTCCTATTTCCGTTCGATTTCCAGTTATCACCTTTAGAATGGGTAACGTCGTTATAGATTCATAATGTAAATATACTTTAATGTGAATTGAAACACATCACAATTTCTTAATTTCTACGACCCAACTAATGTCCTTTATAATCATTTCGACTATAACTAATAATATAGGATGCTACCGAACCTCAGTAATAAGTTCTGTATTTTAAACTAGACCACTGCCATCATATACCTCTAATACTTCTTTGTATTGAATTAGAAGCGTTAATTTGGCATGAAGACAAAAAATAATATTAAAACAAGCACATTTTATGATTATAAAATAAGATATTACTCGACAACGATATTTTAACAACTTGCGTGGAAGCAATTTTCAAAGTGAATTAGTGGATTACAAATGGACGCAGTACGTCTTGGCAGTCAGAAGTCAAAGCGGGGCTATCCATTAGGGATACAGGGAATTGTATAAGCTTAGATTTATAACGGCAACACCGAGCGAACATGTCAAAGGTAATTTTATTTTTTGTAACGACAAAGGAAATAAATCATCTTGGGAACCATTAACTTTCTTGAATGAAGGAAAATGTTCATTGATTTAATATAACACAAGAGTTACATTAAAATATAAACATTGTTATAATACATTAGCTTGCAGAAAGAATTATACCCAGTGGTCTGTTTACGGATGCAATGTTGGTCAGATGCCAGCTCGCGATAGCTCTGGAGATGCTAAAATAGATGTTTTTGGCTTAAATTAGACGAGGCGTGTTAATAAAACATTGGAGATAATAGCCAATGCAGCATTGAGTTAGGAGTACGAAGAAAAATTCCCAACACTTTTTGTTTAAATAAAAATACCGCTCATATTTGTGAAGTTAATACCTATTATAAACATAAAAAGAAGAATCATGCTTAGTTAATGTTTCCTCGTCCAGTGGACTCTCGAAACTGAACTCATCGGTTTTGTGGGAGGTTTATCTAAGTTGTGTCATCTTGTACATGGTTATTATTCTAACACTAGCCTCATCCGCCATCCGTTCTCCTAGCAACGTGTTGATACACATTGATGAATAAAAACTGTTTCTACGTCTATTTAAATATTACTAACTAAAACACGTGAAATGTAATTATAATGTTGTTTTTATAAGACATAAAATATATACGTAACAATACAATATAAAGAAACCCATTAAATGGTTCTCCCATCCAATAGTAGAGTACGTCGACAGACGCAATGAGTGCATGTGAATGCCCTCAACCACTCCTATTAATGCAGCGGCTCGGGCGGATCTTTTGGGGGCTTTTGTGACGGTCTAGTTACGTGTTCTCTATGTTGAGAAACGCGGACGAGATTATTATAGGAATAATGTAGAGCAGCATCACTAAAATGATTAAGCGTCCTTTTGGTTTATTTCTGAATACTGTCAATATTTATTCCACAAAGTGTAGTGTACTTTAGGCACACTTATTTTAATCTATCCATAAACGTATAAATTCTTTTTATTAAGACAATTTTTGTATGTCCTATAACACTTACGCTTTAATTTACCTGTTTGCTGCTGAGGTGGAGGTTCAGCAGTAGCAATCTGACCGTTGCTCCTTACAGCCGCTTGTTTCTTTCTACTACCAGTCGTTGCAGGGCTCTTGTTGTTCTCTCTCTCGACCCTCTGTTGGAAAACAAATATTTTTCTTAACAAGATCAATATTTCTTTACAGAAAATATATAGCAATTAAATCCGTTGGCATGTCCACATTGACTATAAATCCGACCTAATATATACTTTAGAGAAATACACAGATTAAAGTTTCAATTAAATAATAAGGCGACAGGTTTGTAAGGCACAAACATATAATAAATAAAAAGATATTTTTACACAAGAAGGAGGATGACGAACTAAGCTATAAGGGTCGTCTAAAGTAAAAAGATAATCGCCATTCATGAACATCCGCAACACCAGAGGAACTGCAGTTAACGGCGTTTTTAGCAAGGAGTACGTTTATTATATAAAATACAATATTGAACATGGCTTTACTAAAACAATAACCTGTTCGTATGTTTTTTTTATATAGAAGAAGGGGGCAAACGAGCAACTAGTCGCCCAAAAGAATGATCACCGCCGCCCATGAACATCCGCAACACCAGAGCAACCACAGATGCGTTGCCAGCCTTTTAGGAAGGAGTACTCTGTTTTCTTGAAGGACCCTAATATGTGTATGTGAAAATGAAACTCACAAGCGAATAGATTTAATGTATCAGCATTTATTTTTATTTCTACAGACATCTTTAAAATGAAAGCATTCTGCTATAAAGTCGTAATCCACTTATTTAGGCTGACGGTGGACGTTTCGAGTCCAAATTACATTGAGTCACGACTAACGGCGTCTAGTGCTGAGTCACCGTTTAGCTGACGATAGCATTTCTATTCCTACACGAGTACAGGCGAGCAAGCGTTCGAGAGCTGACTTGCTACAATGATCTGCCACTCCCGACACTGGTATACGATAGTGATTAAATCACAATAGATTTTTTGAAATTTCCTTTCGTCAAAATATATTTCTCATCTACTTGAGAATGATTGTAAATACGAAGGTAATATAACGTTAACATAAGATCGTTAAGACTAGATAATGGAAAATTAATGAGAGTACATAAACTTCGTAATTACTAAAGAGTGTAATACCAATGTTAATGAGATGCTGTAAGAATCTTTGTCTATTTAAATTGGAAATATCAACTACTGCCTACTTTCTGACACGCGTTCTATGCGAAGGACGAAGGAAAGGACCTCGAAAAATAACGAGTATTATTAAAATCTCATTCTGTCCCAATTGAGCTAAAATGCATTAGTAATAATAAGGACACCTATTACAATCACAAAAAAAATACCTTATTTATCTCTCAGTACATACTTAAAACAAGTCAATTAGCTGACCCAAACCTGATACAGATAAACATTTCTTGCGAAGAAACATGAAAGAAACTAGGGTTATTGGCGAGGGTGGCCGACACAACACGCCAAGCGCTCGTGAAAAATGGTGCAGGTTTGAGTGTGGGGCGGTGAGGGGAGTGGTTACTCACGTGTTCAATGGGGTGGGTAGCCATCGCACCCGACTGTTTATGTGCAGAGACATTACGCTATGACAGCGCGCTGCGTCATCGGGAAATTGACAAACAACCGATTTACGTGAATCAAGAAAATAACTTAAAATTACTTGGACTCACAAGTACGTATGTTTTATTTCCAATACTAATAAGTAATAATTATTAATCATCGATTATAATTCAGTGGACATACATTTCCCACCAGTCAGATTTAGTTTTCATATTGTAAGTTACTACAAAGATTTTGTTAATATCCTATGAAAACAAAACTAAAAATAAACAAATAAATTTTTACACAAATCAAACTATCGTTAAACATCAAAACAATATTTACAATACTAAAGGCATCTTCTATACAAGTTGTAAAAATACGTAAAGTCAATAAATATTTTCTGTTTCAAGGATAACATTAAACCAGGAAGTCTAATATACATATAGTCGTAACGAAATAAACAGAAGCGTACTAAATAAGTAGATAAATACAAACTGAAAGTTTTAAAATGTTAATTATATCTTTAATTTTGAGAGAAGCGACGAAAGCTGCAAGTTTCTTGCCGCGTTTGTTTGCCTCGCTGAGAGCTGTTTACTTTGCTACAATGAATGGCTGCATAACTGCGATTTAATATTATTCCTTCGCTGTTGATTGCTCTTTGCAACGATGTGCTTTGACCATTGCCACTTTAATCTACGAACTTTGTTGGTAACATAAAAGTAACTATAAGTAGAAAGACTTTAACCGTCACCAAAGAAAGGTAAGAATAATTAAAACACCAGGTGGTGGAAATAATCGGAAAAGTGACAATACAAGGCTTGCCTCTAAAAAGTGGCATCAAAGAGGTCGATAAAAGGATGAATCGACAGTAATTGATGATATCTTTGAGAAAAACATATACGTAAAAACATTTAGATTTTCTTACATAAGACTGTATATAGCCGGTAAAGATCGGAAACAAATGAGATTCACGATCGTCACGACGTTATCCGTGTAGTAATCTAAAAAGATATAAAACTAACATAATGATTTTATTTACTTCTGTCCAACTAAATGTCCGTTACAATGTACATAATTTTTAAATTAACAGTTGATTAAACTCATTTCCATTTCTTTTACATAAAAAAACTTTTCAACTAAATTTGATAAGACAATAATTATGAATGACCACAAAATAATTTATACACTACCTGGCCATCAGACGTGGATTGAGAAAAAGCAATCGAAACTTTATAGTTTAATAAGGACTATACATATGTCCTGAAGAGGATAACCTCTTCACATAAGTATAGTCCTTAGAATTAATGTTATATTTATACTGTGCAAACCTTTTCTTAAACAAGTTTTCCTGTTGGCATTTACAAAGCTTAGCACAAACAAAAATGTTCTAGTTAATGTTATATAAATTCTATTATATTTTAAGCACACCTTATACAATCTAAGATGTATAATAAAACTTAAATGTGTCACTGTCACACGTTTTAAACAAAATTGTCATTAAAAATAAATTAGAATATTAAACTGACAGACTCACCAAGGGAGGAGGGTGCTTGAAATTATAATTGCTTTGAACCTCTGGTAAGATTTGTTACAAGGGCATAAAGCTATACTCTAAATAAGACCCTAAGTCTTTTAAACAAACTGAGGAGCACAGGGGTCTTATTGCGGCTTAGTTAAATTAAATGATTTTTCGAATACACCAAACTATCAGCTTGTGTCAAATCAGACGAGTTAAAATAATCAGAGGTATTAAACGTATTGATATAAGAGATAATTTAAACACACATATATATAAGAAGAAGCATATAAGAATATATATATTCAATATATATATATATAAGAATCTATAAATATAGCTAACGTAATACTTGCCCTGCCAAAGCAAAGGGGCATGGTTATAAAACACAAATTGGAAGCTGGTCGTAAAGTGAAAGTGAAATGTGGCATTAAGGAGAAAGTGCGTCCACACGCCACTCTTGACTGACCTACGCAATGTTAAAACAAAGTAGGTCACGGTTATGCTTGCAGAAAATCAAGCGGCCATGGTTGTACACCAACATTATATCATTATCAGCTATCGATAACCTATTGTTGGGATTGCACGAGTAGTGATCTTGAATGACAATAACATCATTAAGGTAAATGTTTAAGTAAGGAAAATATCAGGGTTTAAATACTTATTATTAGATATTACCTGCTTAAAATGTGTATATTGAGAGTGTATGTGTATATTTAATGTCCTACACAGATTTGCTTTGATAGCATCATGGTTAATTTTATTAACAAATTCTAAAAACGAATCGAACATCGATCAGATACAAAAGTTGAAAAGTACTATATTGTTATTATTATTATATACATCACACTAACATAGGGGTACAGAGTCAATAAATTATTATAGATCTGCATTTGTCATCGACTTACATTGACCTAAATGTCAACTAACCCGCAGAGCATAGTGATACATATCATAAATACTTGCTCTGTATTTGGGTGAACAACATTTTTTCCCCTATCTATAATAAATAAAATTAAAAACACAGAAACGACACAATTAAAACAAAAAGAATTTACTTCTAACGATACTGTAGAGGTTAACCTTTGCGTCACACAGGTCGGGGATCCAACTTTATCTTGTATTTTCGCTAACGTAATAATTCAACCATAGCGGATATACCGAGAAAAGCAATTTAGTTACGTTGAACAACTTGTCCTAAATAATACCAAAGAATATTTTCACAAATGTAACAAATGTTGTTTCGGTGTGTATCCAAAATATGAATTGACTAACACTACAATACAATAATTGAAACATTTTCCAAATAATAGAAGCTATTATCTATTTTATTGCTAGAATTATTATTTAACCTTGAACAGTAAATAAAGAATAACAAATATAAAACAGCAAAGTAAAAAGAAATTTGGTAAGTACGTTACGAAAGTTACGGACGCATAGTAATCAGATTGCAGACGATATTATACAAGAAAAAAAAATGGTTAAAATCTATATAGGTAGGTATTCGGCGTACGGCAGCGACACGCGCATTTATTTTAAAACTAAACGTTAATTCAAACTTGGCGAAGTATAAAAACGAAACTAATCAACTCTTAACAAAGAAAAAGCAAAAGATTTCCGTCTTATTACGTCTATAAGTTTGATAATGGAACACGAACAGAGAAATAATAATAAATAATTCTGTAATTAAATACCAAAATATTATTCATGGGAATTAATTTGCAGCAACAGCTCAAACGTGATGAAATTTTCTTACACGTAGATGTAAGAAAGAACTCCCAGGTTAATGACACCTTTATATAAATTATTTTTATTTAAAATGTCTTTTATTCGTTCCATGAGTAATCGAACTTCTTAAATAGCAGTGAACTGTATAAATACGTCAAAAACAAAACTATTAAAAGTTTACACGTTCAAGAAATTTCAGTGTTCCTTTATACGAATAAAAAAGTAAAATAAGGTAGAAATGGCCAACGTAGTAGCAAAGTAACTGCAATGCAGACATCATACATCAACCACAAAGCAGTTTCATTGCAAGCAACGACGTCAAAGCACGATGACCGGTACAAACACTATCGTACAGTATCGCAGCCTTTGAGCAGGAACCTTTGATATGCACAATAAACTCGCCGCCACCGTAGCCGGAGGTAAATGCAAACTAGGGATGTCTAATGCTACCAGATTCCGTCATTTCTTTACTACAGTTATTATTCTGTTCAATAAATGTATAATTTTTATTGGTGTCAAGTAGTTACTACACATCTGCAAGACCGATAAAGAAATCGTATACATTTATGACGTAGATTTCAGTACATTGTAATGCAAGATTGAAAAGGTAGCTTCCTTTACTTTAAATGAAAATATATTATATAGAGAAATCCATCACAGCCACTTTTTACGATACCCCAATTAGACCCCGACTGTAATAGACAAACAATAACCTCAACGGTAAAAAAGTAGCTAGTTGCTCCCACAAATTTTTGGGTTTGAAGAAAAAACCACCATTCTAAAGGGATAGAGTAGTTTACCAGATGTACAAAAGTTCGCATACGATCTCCTGGTTTTAGGTTCTCGAAGATGTTAGAAGATATCTACGATAACGATTAAATTTGAACGATAGCATCCCTTACAATTCAACGCATCCAAATGCACGAAAACGTAGGAACATGGCAATTTAAAATATATACCTCTATCTCTCTACTATCGTTTTCTCTATACGTAACAATCGTTTGATTAAGTTTGGCGAAGCGGACTAATGGAATAGAAATAAGTGAAAGTTAATATAATTCCGTTTCTAGAAGTAGTTCTTTAAGTTGATAATAAAATACAACAAAAAACAAATATGTCGTTTTTACTCTTACTCAACATTACATTTAATGTACATTATTTTTGCACTAACAAGAACAAATTACAGGCACCTTCACCTTTGACCTTCAAAACTAGCTCTTCTAGAAAATTATCTTTCTGAGTAAATTTCTATCGACCTTTATTTCTCAGAAAAGTTGTAAAGTAAGCACATTTTAAGATTTAACAATATTTATAATAGTTGTTGTTAAGTTATTGAAAAGGTCCTCGGTTAATAAATAAATCAGAAGCTATCTATAAAATAATTTCAATTGACCCACTAAACTTAGCAAGAACCCTTTGTTAAAAATTACAATAACCCAATAATCAATATAAACGAATCACCCGACGTACACTAAACGCACAAATGCCTTAACCCCTGTGCATAAATTCGTCACAAACCCCACATTATAGGTATACAGGATGCTCGATAGCGGGTGAACGGCCCATTGAGTACACAGAATGATTTATTTTCGTTTACCTTCAGGGTTGGCGTCTGCCGCGCCTTTTAATGTAGTGTAGAATATTCTACCTGCCAACATTTCTATTGTAACCGCCATATTATGGTCCCTTCCATCAAAATGTGAGTGTGTTTGATAGAAATAAATTTGTGAATATAAAGCATTATACAGTAATTTTTATGTAAAATCAACACTTATATATATTTTAGTTGACGTTTCAAATAAATACGTCAATCAATAAAAACTTAATAAATAATCAAGAATAAAATTGCCAGGTGTATATAGCGGTTTTCGATAAGTAGTAAAAATTACATAATGCAGACGGTATATTGCAAGTCATTACGCAAGCGGCTCCACTCCACGCCGCGGCTGACCTTTGCCTGCTAGTTTCTTGTTTACTCGTGAATAAAATCGCTGTCTAGCAAACAACCCGCATTCTTTTCAACTTTCATTAAAAATACAGAAAAGCTTTCAGTTATTACTTTAAACCAAGTAATTACAAATTACCTTATGTATTGTTGCATAAAAGTTTGGGGTTTGTGTTTAAAAAGGAATATTACTAAACTATCTATTTTGATGCCAATAATTGCGGTTTTCAATTAATGAGCGTAATTTCAACGTAATGTACTAAACACCTACTTTATAATACTTTCCTAAAGTTCATATTCCACTAGTAGTAAAAGACCAGTAAAAGTTTTTATACCATTTCTCCCTTATGTTATAAACAGCTACATATTATTTTTCATTTTATATAAGCTATCTTCATTATGTTTAAACCACAAACCACTTCACGAATTAACACAAATTTGTTGACTGTGGTAAGGTGTAAGGTTACAAATAAATACCATACTCATTTCCAACCATTTGATGTCATGTTGAAAGATATTAAACGTGTTTGCAATTTCTCAATAACTTTCTCAGGCCCGGTAAAGGCAGGAACATAACCGCCTTAGGTACATGGGGCCGACATGTTCCCGGTACATTTATCTCAATCTCGAGGGCCCGAACGCCGGAGGGCAGAGAGTGCAACACGACTCGTCGGACCGGTGCCCCTCTGTACCGTCAACACAACTGGATCCGCGCCTTAGCTTTAGCCCGTTTCTAACAAGATTGAAACTTAAGTAACACTACTTATCGATTGTAAATGGTAAGCGTTAATTATTTTGTGCTTTATCTATAACTGTCAATTAAAATTTTAAAAGCATAAGCTCTGATTGAGAGTAATTGTTTAAACATCAATGAAAACGCATACGTAACGTTACATCTCTGTATAAATGATTCGGACCAAGGCATTAAAAAGTAAAAGCAATGAGTTTTATTTCAAAACGTCACAGACAAAAAGTTGGATGAGCTCTAAGTGTACTTTATTAATGTTTTATGCAGTCGCAATGTCTCAAAGAAACTGGTGATTAATCTACAGGAGCGCGGCGACGGCGGAATGTGGGCCAAAATAATAAAGAAAAGATTAACTACCACTTATGCGCTAACTTACGTTTGCTTCGTCGCAATTTAGTGTCTTACAATGGAAATTTAAATCAACACGAACAATACAATTAGCTTAGATCCAAGGTCATACGTAATGATGGCGGATCATAAAAGGACACAGGAATGATTATCGTTATGAAATCGTTGTTATACGAGCAGCTCGTAATGACGCCTTTAAAACAAAACAAATGATTAAACATCTCGAATGCAACCGTCGATTATCATAAATCAGAAGGCAGCGACGCCCCACCCGACCGGTCCATGAAACGTTTTCAACAGCGCTCACGGCGCACTCGACGTAATATTTAGATTAGCAATCTTAACGCACAGTATATTACACTGTTGAAATGTCAAAGAAACATGAAACTGTTTCCGTGAACTGTGGCAAAAACTGAAATTCTGTTAAATTCGCCAAAGCAGGTCGTAATGTTGCTTCAATGTTACGGTTCGAAGTTGTCGAGTTAGATTTATAAACCCAGCTACGATATGCAGCGGCAGGTGGGCGTTCGTGGGATGTGAGCGCGTTTCGAGCACGACCGTCTCAACGTTCTTACGTCTACAGGCATTTAGCTCGAGCGTTATTGCCTTTCACGGAAATATTTTTATATGATGACACAACAGAGTTAAAATTTGTATAATTCTTCCCATTTTTAGGGCCATGGTAATGTTGATAGTATCAGCTTTTTCACACGTTAGTCTATTATCGAAATTAACACACGAGGAATCAAATTACAAAAAAGATCGTTAGGAAAATAAGAAACAAACGAGTGCGAAGCCGCGGGAAAGACCCAGTTTTATTTATGTCATTTATAGCCACGCTATGTCATTACAAGTCTATTAAATTCAAACAGCGCTTGTCTTAAGTCTACCAATATGTCAATTGTCGGTATTTCATAGGAAACGAAGGTTCAATGACATTATAAATTAAATGGGACCCACTCGCGAATGTCCCCTTACCAACAATATATATATATATATATATATATACATTTAAATCGACTCATAAATGATGAAATTCTGGAGTAACAATACAAAAAATACAACCGAATTAAAAACCTTATTTTTGAAGTGGGTTAAAAATATTGTCGCGATCGAAGAAAACTTGCAAAACAAATTAGCAATTGGTAAGGCAACACAAAGATTCCAATCACGTTAATGTTTGTAAATGCCGTCTCCTCGGAGATCGTTTTATAATTGAACAAAGGCACCGTGGTGAACAAAGAAAATAGAAAAGAACAAAAGCAAATGTCGTGCAGAAAGTCAAACGAGCCATTTCCTTTTGATGCGGACAGTTAATAGCAATATGGCGGACGTTACGCGTGCATCGTAGTGACACGCGGCCCATCTGATTCCCAAGCGTCACGGACACGTGGACATTATCACATTGGAAAGTAACATAAATCGGCGTACCGGATCAACGGTCTAGCTGGTTAAGTATAGTATATTACGTTATACATATGTAAGTGGGAAAGAGATGGCGGTGTTATCGGGGTGTGGCTATCTGTAGCTACTTTGTATGCACTGCGAGCGCCTACATAGTTGCACGCTAGTGCACAATCATATATATGCATGTAGATATTAGACGGTCGTGCTCATGCTATTATATGCTAATTAGCTTTCGGAAGCGTGTTCACTGTAGCGGATTAAGTTAAAGCATTATGTTAAACTAGTAAACGGTATGCAATCTCGGATTAGGTAACTTACGAGTGCATAAAAAAAACCTTTAATTAAATTTAGAGACCAATAAACACCTGCCATCTTACTGCTAAATTTCAAAAGCGTTTGAGAAAACATTATCTTTAGTACAAATAAATTATTCATACGGTATCTAAGAAGCTATAATTTTCTTAAGTGGTACTGTTACGCCATAGTGGACATTGGAACATAAGCCGTCAATGACCAGCGCTAACCGGTATTCATTATTCAATAACAATGAATCATGTAAATTTGGTACCGCTGCGACCGACGTCCGCCTCCCCGCGGTCCACAATGGCCACAAATCACCAAAATCACTTCACGGCGTCACGCGGATCATTCAAAATTACAAAAAAGCATGTGACGTTGTTGCGGCGAAAGGCAAGATGCGTTCCGTAAACCGTTCGGAGTAACGAATAACACAGCGTAGTGGTGTCGGCGCGGGAGAATGGCGCACACTGGGCCCGGGGAGAACAGGGGGCCCTCCCCGCCGCCAAGCGTCCCCCCTGCCCCGCCGCCCGGGCACAGCCGCCACTACCAGATCAGACACAAGCCTGCATAATTAATTAAACTTTACACTCGCACCCACCCATATACCATCTATTGCACCTTCCGCAGGTACAAGGTCACCGTCTGCATCGCCCATTTCGACGACGCAAGCGTGAAACATCATTAGTCACGCTAATACTTTTAATAACAATTCATTAAAATTGTATTCTATTAGTAAAAACGTTTTTCTATTATAAATTCGGATCGATTGGAGAATAGAGAAAATTGCAATTAAAATCGATACGTACTCAAAAACATCAACGATTAAATAGTAAACAACTGGTAGACAAAAATTAACCTTCAAAACAAAACAAGAACAAAGTAGTGAGCGGATCGGAGCTAACCCTCTCGATGTGGTAGGGTGCGCGGGCTGCGGGGGCGGCGAGGGAGAAGGGTGCGGGGATGGGGCTGCTTGGGTACGCGACCGCGTCAGACGAGCCCCGGCATCCCGCACTTGTCGCGATCGATATCCGTATCTACACGGGAAGTCGCATTAACAAACTCACCCAATAGAGGTGGAAAGTCGGCCGATGTTGTTGCAAACTTTGCCGATTATAATCGCTCGAGACTCAACTGCGAATGTCTTTTGATTGATCGTAACAATTCTGGAGATTCGTCGGTAAACAATGCCAATTTTTCAGAGTACGGTTAAATCAATTTCAATGAGTTCTTTTATTTATTCGAACATAGCACTATATATTTGTTACGTTTTATTTCTATGTAACTTTAATGTTTTCCTTAAAGCTGTTTGTAAACAAAGGACATTGACATGTTAAACTTTAAAGTAAATTTAAGTCGTATTTATTATGTTATTCATCCTTTGTAAGATGGGAGTATAAATTAAATAACAATAAGACCAAATGGCAGATACTACAACTATTAATACGAAAGTTGGCAAGGCGCCATCATCACAAATGCTTAATAGTAGGTACTTAATATGTCATACATACAGGTACCTACATATGAAATGTGTCGGTCAGATAAGTTATAAATTATGTTATTTAAACTATTTTACTTGACATTATTTAGTATTTATTAAATCAGAACAACGTAACAACGTATATATATATAT
>DWLR01000948.1:0-20931 GCA_018246295.1 Papilio alexanor hazarajatica | reverse complement strand
CTTGAGAAAGATCAAAATGATTTACATCTTGGTCACATATATTTTTGAAGTCGATTTTATATCGGCTTCTACTTATTTCACTCCGAAAATTCGTACATGGTGTGAAGGCGAGGATGAAGGTGGAAAGGGTGATCGGTTACAATATCATATGCAGAAGAAACAGACAGAGGGAGACAGTTTACAGCCCTGTGACACACCAGCATTTATGGGTTTGGGGTCCGAGCATGCACCGTCGACAACGACCTTGATGCTACAACCGTCCAGGAAGCTGGTAATCTAGTGACATAATTTTTCAGGCAGCCCGTAGGAAGGTAGATTCGAGACAAGCACTTTGTGCCACACCCGATCAAAGCATTTGACCATGTCCAAACTAACCGCCGAGGCCTCTCCTTTGACCTCAATTGCCTCTGCCCATGGATAAGTCAGGTATGCTAGAAAATCACCAGCTTAGCGTCGCTGATGGAAACCGTACTGACGATCACTAATCAGATGGTACTCCTCTAGGTATCTCATGAGCTGGCAGTTGATGGTCATTTCAAGAACAAAGAGGTTATGGCTATAGGCTTGTAGTTGGACGGAACAGACCTATTGCCTTTCTTCGGGACCAGGTGGATTACGGCAGTCTTCCGAGATTTCGGGATAACGCCTAAGGAGTAGAAGAACCGGAAAAGACGCGTTAAGACCGGTGCCAACTCAGGAGCACATGTGCTAAGCACGATAGGAGGAATTCCGTCAGGCTCGCTCGACTTATGGAAGTCCAGAGATTGCAGCACCTTACGCAAGGATCTCTCGAGAAACTGGCGGCAAATTACCTTTATCATCCAGAGTCGAGTTGGCCCAGGTTACATGAACCAATCCATGCGTGGTAGGCATTATAGTCGCCGAGTGCATGGGATCTGTTTAAACCGCCATTTGGACTTGATCCACGAGTCGACCTGTTTCAGTATTAGCGCTATGAGACCTGTAGAGACACGCATAGACTCGCAGATGGTCATCGCTATGTACACGCTGCCACAGAATGGATAGGTCCGTTTCTTCAAGGTTACTGAGGCGACGAGAACAGATACCTTCCCTAACGTACGCGCAGACCCCGGCTCTGGGTATAAAGGAATGTTCTAGTTTGTACTCGGGGTAGGAAAGATACGAAGTGTCAACAGGAGAAGATATCTGTGTCTCAGTTAAAAATAACAAGGCCGCCTTGGCCGTCTCAAGATGAAAGTGGACGGCTTCCAGGTTGGAATGTAGTCCCCAGATGTTACAGAAATTCATGGCAAAGGTGGCAAGGGCTGCCGAAAGTCGCTTTCTACGTTTACCTCGTCCTGTAACAGCGAGCGAAATTGTGCCCTCCCCAGAATATGCAGAACAGTTCGCGCGCTTGCCCCCGTATACTGGGCGGGTGTCTGGCCGCAAACGTGCGGAGGGAGAATCTCCAAAACCGGTGGTTTTGCTAACCCCCCCCCCCCCAACACTCTTTAAATTCGACTGACATGCTACTATTAAGGAGGGGGAGGGGGGTTGGCCTCCGGCACGTCACTCATCAAACGAAACACGGAATTACTTCCACTTTACGTTCTGTGGGTTAGTGATATTTAACCGGTCGAGCGGGCCATTCGTGCAGCAGCAGATGCTGCTCCGGACTCTACCACTTATAAAAATCCCTTAAAATTCACTCAAAAAAATATAGAAAGAATTTATAATTTATATAATTAAAAAGAATATATAATTAAATTTATAAAGAAGAAAGTTAATGAACATCACAAAATAAGTGACAAGTTATTCAACAACCGACTTTTCAGCTACGTTACTTATTTTGCGCAAAAATAAAATGGACATGACAAATCACTTAACGCTAATCGTTGAAACGTCAGCGCTATGAAAAGGTTAATGGATTTAGAGTAATCGCAACAACGAAAACTCGTTACCGGAGAGAAATTTTGGAGAGTCCTCGAGAAGCGAGCGTTGAGCACGTTCAGGCTCTCAGCGTCAAGGCAAGAGGCTGCGCTCTCGGCTAAACTGCTAGAGGAAAAGTGGAACTTGTTATCTGCAACAATCCACCTATTGAGCCTGCCAATTATCGCTGTATCTTATTATAAACCAACACACCATCGAGCACTATACTTATACGGACTTACAATATTACTGAGAAGCATTACTGAGGGGAACCGATCTTTGTGGGAGGCTTACATCTAACAGTGGACGACTGTAGGCTGAAACGAGGACTAATAAGTGTTTCTAATATATGTCACTATTCCACAAGGTGTGCTAATTGCCAGGTCGCGGGGAGCGCTACGCCATCTTTTGTTTATTCGATTACTTTTATTTCAAACATACACCATCTTCATTTTGGTGGTTTCGAATTTTGTGAATCATTATTTTCAAATTCGAATAAATTATAATATAGGTCTGTTCGTTTGTTTCAGGTCATTACCGAAGTTATACAACCCGGAGGAGGAACAGAATCGACCACCACAGGGGGGAGTGGTGACATTCGAGCCAATTCAACACGACCACGACTTTTGCGAGAGAGTAGTCATAAACGTAAGTTTTATATATTCATTCATATATATATTTATCAGTTTGACATAATTTCAAAAAAAGTTCACGAAGAAAAAAATGCAGTCATTGCGATTGTCAGAGACAAACATTTTGTCCAAAGACCTCCAATTTTGGACGATTAAACTGACGACGTATGGACGATTTAAACACAACAGAATATATTAAAAAAATAATTAAAATACATTAAAAAAACATATTCTTTTAAGTTTCCGATTACGGTATAGCAAAGCTTACTCTATTCATGTTTACACAGTTTTTGAAAAGCTTAAAGAATAATAAATAACTGAAAAACGCGCAACGTACATACGAGATCAAAATTGCTCACGTCGCTACGGCAGCTCATAAATAGCGCCAATTAAGTTTGTCCGTTCGTGTACTTAGCATTTAAAGCGTTTGAGGCGGAGGTGTTTACTAGCCACACGCTAACAACTGTTAACAACTCTCAGAGTTACCACCCATAGTTTTGATGCGGCATACCTAATCTTAGTGTCTGGAATCTACATTGTTATTTGGAATTTATCGACGCAGTTTAATATCAAGTTAATTTGTAGAACTTGTGTTAGTGTGATGGACTTTTTAAAGGATAAATCATTATATGAACTTTTTATAAGATTAATATGGATAAATGATAAATTATTATATAGCTAATATCATAAGGAAAGAATCGATTCTTTATTTGCTCAGTATCTCCAAAACTTTTGAAGCGATTTACAAAAAATCAACTATATAAAGCTTTTCTGTCAGAGACTAAGATTGTATTTTAAATTTATTTGTCTTCCTAGACTGCTGAGACGATTTGCTAGTTCAAATTTAAAAAAAAAAGAAAAAATTTATAGAGATATAATGTAAAGTAAAACATATTTAGCATAACACGTTTATTAGTAATTTAATTCATGGAGAGGCGTGTAGCGCGTTCGAGCTTAACAAGATCCGTTGTAAGGCCATAACCATAAACCCGGGGCGGTTTCATTTCACGCTACTTGCAAATTGCATCGAGCTGATGTGAGCGCGCATGCACGATCCGACATTTACGGCACAAACTTAACGCACTCTCGACATCGGCACAACGCGAGTAAGACTCGATAGGACACATGATTTTAATGTGACATCTATAGCCACCACTCGATATGATCCGTTAAAGAGTAAAATGATATAAGATAGAGTAAATATATAATTTGGTAATCTTCTAATTAATTCTATCAGAAATATTTATCTTTAATGCGTCGAAATAACGCCTCTGTATATTAACAAATTCTACTAAACTTGGAGGTTGTTTTTTTTATGTTCAGGTATTGCCAAATGAAAAAAACTGTACTTAAGTAATTTTTCGATGTACGTATATGTATGCGAATTAATGTAAATATATGTATACTAATTAATAATTAACTCGAAATTTAGGTTGGCTTGATCTTTTCTTCGTCTTTTATATGATGTGATAAACATATATATTAACATCATATGCAAGAATAAGAATATTAGCTGAATTGGCTAACGAAATAAAATCAATGAAATACTGGGTGTGTCGAATAATCAGGAAAACGTTTTCTAAATATTTACTCAAAATGTAGACAAAATTAATATAGGGATTTAAATATTATGAAATTTCCGTTTTCATGTAATTGACTAATTTAGCTAATATGAGTTGAAATTAAACCTGCTTGATGTGAGATTCCAGGATGAAATTGTTTACATATGACAACTAGAACATTCTAAATTTGAAAAATGTACTAACATTCGATTGTTTGACATTCAGTTGTTTTTCCATTAGACTTTAATAGTGAAGACAGATACATTAAAAAAAGGCATAAATGACCTTCCCGTGAGATGACAGAAATTTATCGATAATGATGGTAAATAGTTTAATTAAATATATTTATTTTACCTTAGAAAAAACGTTCTTTGAATTTTTCAATACAAAACGGCAATTTCATACTTTTACATGTATTATTAAATTTGAGCTATTTGTTATGTTAAAATGATAAATATTGCTTGAAACGACTTTCATAACACATATTCTATTTTAAATCCAAGAATTTTATTTTAAAAACATCATACTAGTAGTAAATGCAATAAGTGTAAAAATATTTCGAATTTCATGCTTATAAGAAATATCCGTTACTGTTAATTTTTTATTAATAAAGAAAAGATTTTGTTTGTGCAATTAAATTAAATAAATGCATGATTTAAAATTGTCTAAATTTTTTACTGACGGAATCGAGCATAGCTATCGATGCTATTTGTGTGACTAATTACACAAACGGGTAAATTACAATTAATTAATAACTAAATACTAATTACTCAAACAAGTAAATTCAAGGAAATTCGAAATCGGAAGCGGGAGCGAGCGCGGAGCAGAGCCCACGAGCGGTCGCGACACGAGGCGCATGTGTGCGCAATCGCGTGCGATTCACGTTACGACGTGTAGACGTGCGTATATACGTCTTCCATGGAGCGTAATAAAAATTTAAAGGCAGGAACCATTTGCGGTCGGATTTACGGCGTCACGCTCCTGCTATATTAATTATAAAACCTCTACATAAAATTGTCGATTCAGCGTTCGGTGTTCGTTGTTCGGGTGCACTATACACCTCAGCCGCCCTTGGTGAACGCACAATAAAATGTATTTTTGGAGCGATCCATTGCCAAACGCAGAGCAACATCCGCGCCGAAAGAAATTCAGAGCGGAGCACTGCTGATCATGCGGATCCTAAATATAATTTATGCTTCGGCCACATACAGATCTCAGGCAATTGGTCGTAGAACAAGGACTTGCAAAACAGCAGATTCCGATTAAATTTAACGAAACAATATATATTGGTACAAATAGTATCTTCAACGGCGGCTTAAGGACGTCCGCCCCGGGTTTCAAGCAGTAAGGGGTGACAAAATCCAAGACAAAGTGGTGCTAGGTCATTTGAATGATGAAGATTTAGTGACATATCTTTTTTGTCGTCCACCCAGCACTAAGGGATGACAAGCTCTGCACTGATCCGAAAATCAGGAGTTTGTTTTTTTTTCGTCGTCCGTTAGCACCAAGGCCTGACAAAATCTTTTATGTTTTTGTTTTTGTCTCCCGCCCCGGGTAACTCGGCATGCTACTCCGCCACTGAGTCCCTTTAGTTTCCAATTTATCCTCTTGCACATTAAGTGTAGCCTTTAATATTGTAGTGCATTCGTCTTGCAATGCCACAATATATACAATTGATAAATTGTGCATCAATTTTCGACGTGAATGACCTTTGCGGTTAATCGCTGCAACTATTAAAGATGTAAGTTGAGTTGCTGTTATAACAATTCTGATAGGTTACAAAACGAAGCATTCATTATTCATTGAACTTTCTGTCAGTGAGTTTGAAAAGGTGAGACGTTTCAAGTTCATTGCTTATAATACGATGTATCGTTTAAAAATTCACTAGATTTGAAAGTATAATTCTTAAGTATTTCTTCGTGAATTTGTCAATACCAAAGGTAGAGTTTCTGAGTAAATGTTAAATTATGATGTATTATTTTTCTCAGGATAATAACAATGGATTTAACGTCATTAAGTCATTTAAAGCCACTGTACGTCTCATTTACCAATCTATTAAATCCAAGCTGAGCTTGTCATAAATGTATCAATATGTAAATTTTCGGTGTATATTCACAGCTCTAAGTTCAATGCCATTCAAAATACCATTTGCGAATGTATCCTTTCCAACAAAAAAAAAATATAAATCGGTTCAAAGGTAACAAACATGAAATAAAAATAAACAAGCGAATTGTGAACCTACTATTTTTTGAAGTCGGTTAAAAAGACGAAGCTTGTAACTTACCTACTATCTGATTCCGAGCCAACAAAAACCGACGAGAATCCGTTTTTACATTCTTCCGTACAAAAATGAATAGCTAAAATTAGTATGTAACCTTAAGCTCAGCTGTTACATCGAGACCTAATAAACTAGATGGAAACCGATCCGTGATTATTATGCTTGTAACTATTTATCCCCTAATAATTTCATTCATAGATATAGACATACAGATGAGAAATTAATAACACCGATTTAAATGAAATGACACCAAGTATTGGTACAAATGAGCTTCTTTTACATCAATATCTTTCCCAAAAGTGATCATAAATCTATAGTTACGTCGTAATGCAATGATTTTTTTGTTTTGCTGATGTATGTGCCATTATTGAATGAGTGTTCCACCGCCCTCGGCGCCACCTGTTGCCAATTGGCCCTGACTCGAAGTCATGAAGAATTTATTGTTGGCCGGTGGCCGTTGCATGTGGCTCCTCGTATTTCTACGCGGCCTCTATAAATCGTGCTAAAAAGCAATAGCTTTGTTATTTGCCGTGCTTTTCCTCGTGTTTACTTTTCATCGCTAGTATTTTCTAAAGGTCGTTAGCATACGTGAAATCGATTTTCTTTACCTTTTTTTCTTTCTCATCTTCCGCGGGCAACTATTTTTGTTATTTGACGAGTGTCTTACCGACGCTAGCTGGTTGAAACCGCTTGAACGCGGTTGAACTTTTGTCACTCGTTCAAATTACAAAAACACGAGTACAGAAATGCTTCCTTTGTTTCTTTCTTATTTTTTTTTTTGCAAATTAGAAAATAACAAACGCTAATACCCTTTAACTTTCTAATATACACTATACACGCCGCCATTATTTATTACGTCTTCAATAATATTAATCATATATTATCCAAAAACATCCTATATATCATAAAAAACCCTTCACATTTTAATGGATTGAGAAAGAGTTAATATACTGTGAGCATATTATAAAAATAAATCCTTAAAATTCTTTAAAGCTTTTTGAGAGGCTTGAGGTGAGTGCACCACTTTCGCTTAAGCAGCCGTTTAAAGTTGATATTACGGTCTCTTAACTTGAATAGGTTTGGAATTCCGTAGCTCGTTAGTAAACGTAGCACCGTGCGCAGTCTTGGCTTCCTAAAAGTCTTAATGCGTCGATGAATGGCCGTCGCTAGACGTAGTAAAACTGCTATCAAACATAAATGAATTGGGTGGGTGTTTCACCATTTGACTTTGTTTACAAACATAACCTTGTTATCTTCCTATTATTTATTTTGCTATTGGTATGTATGCACTTAGGAGATCATCAGCTTATTTATTCCGACGCAATCTTTTATAACCGAAATCATTATACATCCTACCCTCGTGATATCGTATACAGTTATTTGTGATTATCTATCTAGTGAGTGTCTTCTTTCCAATATCGAACGTACAGATATGTTGCTCCATTAATCGTGGTAAGCATTCCTCGATCTTTCATTTTTTTTAAAGATTTACCTTTTAAACTGTTGTCCTAGGTGACCGACAAACGTGGTAATATTGTTAGAATAAACGCGATGCGAACATATGAAACAGCCATTCGTATTTGTGGCCTACTTTACCGCCACTCTCTGTCAATATGTTCATGCAATGCAATGCAATATGTTCATACATATTGCTGAACCATCTTCCCCTGAAGGTGGTTCAGCCTCATGCAGTTTCTATATTTTGTCTTATAGAATTTTCTCTGGTGTCAATATCTGTATCGATTCGTCAAGAACTAATAGTCTTACTATCTGACTTTATATCAAAAATATGTGATTTGTGTAAATACACTTGAGCGGCTTTCTGTAAAAGTTAAAATAAATGTATGAATGTACCTCACGTGCGGGGCACTCGCATATAGGCTATGGGGCAGATTCATACATATGAAAAAAAATTGAGCGTGAAATGTTTAATTATTTATCAAGATCAAAATATCAAAATACAACATTTTCGAAAACAAAAGCAATTAGTCTCTACGAGCAAACAATACTAAGTAATAACCAAATAATACTAAGTAAAAAAGAGAATAACACAAATGTAGGTAGTTTTTCTTTTAATGGCACTGAAGTAACATATGTAGTTAACCTTACTAAACGCCTTTCTGATATTATAAATATTAAATGTCTTTCCTGGGTTGGAAACGTGCCAGTTATTTAATGCTGTTTTTGATTTTGACATTAATGGTCCAAATACTCCAACATCTAATGGTTGAAGACGATGAGTCGTGTGAGGTGGAAAGGAAAGGCACACAATCCCATTGTCACGGCAGTTGTTGATTGCATCTTTAGAAATGTGACTTTCATGATTGTCACATAAAAGCAATATTGGATTTTCTTTCCAACATAACGCTAAGATATATTTATTTAAATGATCCTCTTCTTTTTTTTAAAAAAACTTGTTGTGATGCAAATTTGGATTCGAATATACGATTTTCGTTACCAAGATCTTGTGTTTTTCGTAATTTTTTGATACGGCTTTGTAGTCTTTGTGCATTAACTCCATATTTGGCTGTTGATTTCCGTAAAGAGAGTTTGTTTTCAAAAATTCACCAATAGATTTTAACATTGCCTGTTCGTCCACCTTTCCACTCCAAGTTCCCTTTTTCTTGTAATTTCTGACCATATATTTTCTGTAAAACAAAATTATGATATCACTTCAATTCTAAAAACTAAAAAAGTGGGGCACATTCATACAGTATAAATGGACCCCGCTTGTGCTGTATGAACCCCATCACAAGAAAATGAAAAAATATTCCTAAAACATAAACCCAACTATATACACTGCAGAGCAAAAGTTTTAAACCACTTTAATTAAAGTAGGAAATAAATTATATACAGGTTGTACATGGGAATGTGTGAAAACTAACGAGTCAATATTTTTTAAGTAATGAAAGGATTGGGAAAATTTTAATGTTTTTTTTAATAAAGGAATGTCGTCATTTTTATTTCACGTCTATTTTATTGTATACAAAAAAGAACTATTTATCACAAACCATTTATTTAAAAATACAATGAAGAATATTAGGTATTAATGATATATGTTTTCGGAATGAGAACCATCTGAATTGATACAAATATCCAAACGCTTCCTAAAACTATGAAAAACATGTTCTAATGTTTCGTCTGAAATGCCATTGACGGTCTTCTTAAGGGGTTAGGCCACTCTACAGGCTGCAAAAGTAGTCTGAGTTGTGATTTTTTTCCAGGAAGAATATGGAATTAATTTATTTTACTCATGCACAAGTTTATTGTACATATGGTTGACTGTAAACGATAATTTTTATAGAATAATGTATTTAGAAATTGCGACTGTGGTGCAGCGTTTCCCAGGTGATCTCTATTTTGAAAGGGTTTACGACCGTACCATCAGCACCTGTAAATTTTTAATTCTAATGAGTCGCTGGATTTTTATTTGGATTTTTAAAAATCCTAGATTGGCCTAACCCCTTAATTTCTTTAATTAAATCATCTGTTGTTCTCGGATTATTTTCATAACAATGATCTTTAATGTGCCCCCATACAAAGAAATCACAGAGATTGAGATCTGGCGAATAAGGTGGCCTTTCTAATCCTGTTCCTCTAGCAAAGCGTGGGTACCCCAATAACTCGATCGCAATAAACTTTATTAATGGACTCAAATACTTCTATTGTGCAATGAGGAACTGCTCCGTCTTGCATAAAATAAAAAGATTTAACGAGATTTTTCTTCTTGGTATAAGGAAAGAATTTAGTCTCTAACATCTCTTTGTATGTCTAAAATACAGGTAGATACCTTTTATTGACATGGCTGCCCACGCGGTCACTTTCCACGGATGAAGAGAAGTTAAGATTACGACTGTAGGATTTTGCGAACCCCAAAAGCGATAACTTTGTTTACTGACGTAACTATTCATCCAGAAATGCGCTTCATCAGGAAAAATGACTGCTTTTTCACTCAATTCTTCATTTTCGAACATTTGCATAATTTTCTTCTTTTTTCAGAACTCCTTTCTTTTGCGTCTTTAATTAAAAACTGATGCGTGGTTATTTTGTAAGGGTGCATTTTTAGAAAATAGCGTAGAATCCTATGCACTGTTGATTTATTCAGTTTCAAAGCTTTTTCTGCCTTGCGAATCAAAGAATGTGGATTTTCTTTAAAATATTTTTCAACTTCAAATTAATTCGATTGTCTCCTCTATACTTACCGAGGCTGAAGGGCCTGGTAAATCTTTCCTGCGGTCCTGCAGTGTTCCGTATTGTATAAAATTATCAATTACTCTGTAAAAAAAGATCAATATTTCCGTGAGAATTCTCGGAAACTTCATGAAAAAGATAATTTATCGAACGTTATAGAAACATCAATATTTAAAAAAGAATATATCTAAGAGATAATCCTTCTAAGAGTAGTTTCGCTCGAAACTCTTTTAGTTCCGAACTCAGTGCGGAATCTTCAAAATGCTTCACTGTAAATTTTTCCTCTTGTGTAGAAGCACTCAATGAGAAAAAACCTTTTCTTCGATGGTAAGCTCACTCATTTTCACAAACGCCGTCCGCTTTCTACCGCAGCTAGAATAAAACTGACAAACCTCAGGTATATACTTGTAAAACGTAGGTGACCCCTGAGAGGTCCGGAAGGGTGCGCATCAGTCATTTAGTTTTCACACTTTCAGAGGTGAGGAGAGTCGTAATTACGACTCTACCACCTGTCACTAGCGCAGCGTTTGTCGGTGTTTAAAAACAATAGATGTTTACTGTCCAATAACTTGAAAGTAAACAAAAGAATGACTTCTTTACATATTCAATATTAACAATAGAATATGCAGAAGTGCATTTCTTTTATTTACCTTACGGGATTTTATTACAATTGATAGATAATTATGTTGTTTAAGTGCGATCTTAAACTTTTGGCCGGCAGTGCAAATCATGCACTTATCAATTCACAAACTTGACCCTATTATCTTTTAAATAAAGTAGTACTAAATAACCTAGAAAACAGCTTTTATCATAAAAAGATGTTCAAAGTGAGGTTATAAAATTACTTACGCAAGGCCGTATCACTTTCCGTGTCACCTCGTCGCGCATTTCACACCGACTGCTGTCAAACTCCGTGAGCCAAAACACACATAAATAACCTGCTTATTATTCGTACGACATTAGTCGTTCAATTGATGTGCGCCTAACAACAGATATCTCTAGTACATGAAGGTGCCCCTTGTATGAATATGACCCACTTCCCCCTACTGGTCGTAAAATGTCGCATCTCGCCGCGTCGCTTACTTAGGACAACGGGTAATATCATCACCACCAATCAATATCACCATATGTTTTGTGATTTACAATATTCCACGAACACTACGCACAAGATCGAATTATCCAAACCTTTTTCTACGGTTTATTCCTATTAAAACGTCAGTCAATATGTTTGAAAGCAGATTAAAGAGATATGAACATCTAGTGCCAGGAATATTTAATCATTGAGAAACAAACGTTTCGTTATACGGCCGCGGCTGGCCAGCGAAACGGCACAAAATAATGCATGGCACTGACAGGTGACAAGTCACATCGCACAGGCGCGTCGAAACGAACATTTCTATCATAGCCGTTAAAAAAATCCTCAAGGCCAGCCACTGCCCCGCTTACCGTATTATATTGACACGGCGCATGAGTTCTGAAGTTAGATATAATATATTTGATTAACACGATTATCTTCTTAAAGACGGAGATGGACAGGGTTCACGTTAAGATAAGTAAAATTTAAGTTTGTCTAAAATTATAGACTAACTACTAAAACGTGGCAAATCTATTTTACGATTTTTTATTTATAATCATATACATATCTATGTGTGCATATTTTTCTGTCATACCACGTACCGGCCTATAAATTATTCAAGAAAAAACTTCATAATATTATTTTTATCTATTTAATAAATTATATACGTAATCCTTTCCTCTGAATCCCCGTCTAGTAGAGAAAAATGTATGAAAATCGACCGTCAGATGTCAGAGATCGGATTTTATAATATGAAAGACAACGCCCCAGCCAGAGCTTCTATTTTACAGGGCTGTCGAATTTTTCGGTTGCGCGTTATTTTTATTAATTTGATATCTTCTAAAGTATTTATCAAAATGATTAGGTGTGAAAAGCAATTATAATCGACATTGACTGTTTGAAATAACTTACATATTTATATGAATGAGGATTCATAGTGAATTCGAAAAAATTACGTCGTAAATAACGTACGAATTTTAATTGATTATTTAAAAGAAAAAAATGGTAATTATGAGCGAACCATAGATTATCGAGATATACATGCCATTTTAGAGTTTTATTTTAGATCTAGTATAATTTTATTCTAGTTTAATAGAGTTAACATTTTTGAAGTTTGGAGTTTTCGAAATATGGTCTTTTGTCTGACCGGTTGGCGCAGTGGCAAGACACTTGCCGTTCACGCCGCAGGTCGTGGGTCGATTCCCACCCAAGACAAACATTCGTGTGCATGAACATGTCTGTTTGTCTTGAGTCTGGATGTAAAGACCACCGGAGGACGGTCAGCAGCGTCCTTTTCTTATTACGGCGGAACATACTGCGAACGCCAACCCGCTTGCCAAGCGTGGCGATTATGGCACATTCCCCCCAATGATGCGATCAATGGGGGAGGCCTAAGTCCTGCAGTGGACGATCATAGGCTGAGGTGGTGGTGGTGGTGGTGGTCTCTTGTATATTAAACTTAAATTATAATGTACTATATATATTAACAATTCAGAATAAATTGTCTGAATTGTTTCATACCATGTTTGAATGTTAGAAACCGTTTTGAAATGCGTTGCATGGTTTGAAAGAAGTAAATGTATAAACGGGGCCTCGAAAAGCAACTTTGTTCTATCATATTATCTAATATAAAACATAGTTGTTTTATACATTTGAATGAGCTACAATAAGTTCTTCGCACGTTGGGCTCTGTCAGTAGGCTGTGTCTTCTATATTGTCCTTTTGTACATTTCTTTTTATTTTTGTTCTCAGGTCAGCGGCCTTAAGTTCGAAACACAACTACGTACCCTCAACCAATTCCCCGAGACCCTCCTCGGGGATCCCACCCGACGCATCCGCTACTTTGATCCTTTAAGGTAAACAAACACCTTTCGATGGGTTTGTTAAAAATATGTATTATTTTGGTGTTTTACTTTCTATTCATATTTTTATTAAATTACAAATGAAGTTTAACAAAGTTGCATTTGTTCCAGAAACGAATACTTCTTCGACAGAAACCGACCATCTTTCGACGCTATCCTTTATTACTATCAAAGTGGCGGGCGTCTGCGTCGCCCCGTAAACGTACCCCTGGACGTGTTCTCTGAAGAAATTAAGTTCTACGAACTTGGCGAACAAGCCACCAACAAGTTCCGGTACGACTCTTTAATAAAGTCTCAAATGAAACAGTTTTAAAATTATGAGTATGCGATGATTTTGCGATTTAACTTTTTGTATTTTAGGGAGGACGAAGGATTCATCAAAGAGGAGGAGAAGCCCCTGCCCGCCAATGAGCGCCAGCGCAAAATCTGGCTGCTCTTCGAATACCCCGAGAGCTCCCAAGCGGCGCGAGTGGTGGCCATCATCTCCGTCTTCGTGATCCTTCTGTCCATTGTCATCTTCTGCCTTGAGACCTTGCCGGAATTCAAGCACTACAAAGTTTTCAATACCACCACCAACGGCACCAAGATCGAAGAGGACGAAGTGCCCGACATCACCGATCCCTTCTTCCTCATCGAGACGCTGTGCATAATTTGGTTCACATTCGAGTTGATAGTGCGGTTTTTGGCTTGTCCGAACAAGTTCAATTTCTTCAGAGACGTCATGAATATAATAGATATTATCGCTATTATTCCCTATTTCATCACTCTGGCTACCGTCGTTGCCGAAGAAGAGGACACCTTGAACTTACCACGGGCGCCCGTCTCACCACAAGACAAGTCTACCAATCAAGCAATGAGTCTCGCAATACTCCGTGTGATTCGCCTGGTGCGAGTCTTCAGGATCTTCAAACTATCTCGCCACTCCAAGGGTCTTCAGATCCTCGGACGGACTCTTAAGGCATCTATGCGCGAACTCGGACTTCTAATATTCTTTTTGTTCATCGGTAAGTACAAAAATTTCCTTAATACAACACTCGAGACATCAAAATTAGGTTAAAAGGTGTCAACAGTAGGTTAAAAAACGTTTACATTTCCAACCTAACATTGTATATTGCGTTAATCGCATTAATTTTACTTCTGGACGATTTCTTTAATTATGATATTCGAACATTTGTTAGTTGTGCGTAAAAATCTTATGGAACACTACATGACACGCAACAGGTACGTTTACTACAGCTCCAATAAAAATATAAGTAGGCCAATCCTAAAAACTGTAACACGTTTTTTCGTCAACATTAAATTATGTTAAGGTTATTAGTGGTTGTTAACTATATGCTATATTACTATATATATCGACAAATATACAACTATGACGAAGGTACTTTCCAGACAAGAATGAATAGACATATGCTAAACTAATACAAACAATCCTTTGGCTAAATCGCCAGTTACACCAGGTGGGATTGTAGTCAATCATTAGTTTGTATATATAAATGCCCCCTCTGTGGCTAAATGAATTTATAAATTTTAGCAAATGCGTAAAACTCTACAGTTAATTCTTCAAATTAATTTATTTATAGAAATAAAAAATTTAAGCCATGCCGTAATCAGGTTTAATAATATCTGTCCAAAATCAAATGAAAAAATATTTCATCACCTTAATAATTTTATTAAAAACCCTTGCATCGTCAACTCGTAATTCTTTCAGTCCAATAGGTCCCAATGTTGATCATCAACTTAGAGATTTCAATTGATAAATGAGTCATATTAATGAAGGTTTCGCAGACAACTTAACGGTGCGAGGCGGGGCGGCAGTCAGCCGGCAGGCGTCGGGGGTGGTACATTACGCGCAATGTGCTTTATTTTTTCAGGGGTGGTTGTATTCAGCAGCGCTGTTTTTTTCGCGGACAAAGACTGTCCCGATACAAACTTTTCCTCAATCCCCGATGCCTTTTGGTGGGCAGTAATAACGATGACCACCGTCGGCTACGGCGATATGAGGTAACCTGCGCGCGACCACCCCGCGCCCGTCGCAATCGCTCCCCTCCATCGTATCTCCCACTGTATTCTCCGTTGATGTGCTTGTTCTTAAAGGTGTGGTGCTGTTTTCCTCCGCGGTGTACTTCGCTGAAGCCGGAAGCGAGAACAGCTTCTTCAAATCCATACCAGATGCGTTTTGGTGGGCGGTGGTGACTATGACGACCGTAGGATACGGAGACATGACGTATGAATCACCGACTTCACCCTAAAATTCATATAAGCCTTCTCGTCATTTCATTTTACCCTACAATCTTACATCGCCATTTTAACACGGTTCTTATTTTCTTTTCGCCATTTCATACAAATCCATTTGCTTCAATTTAATTTTCTCGTTGGTTCGCTTAGAACTTACTTATTACATATTATTTACACTCTTTTACGAAATTATAATTGCACGTTTACAAACGTTTGTTATTGTCTTGTCCGTTATATTATTTACAGTTATATCTTTTTACGTCATCCTTTCGAAACCACATACAATTTTACATGGAAGCAGTACTGTAAAAGTTTACAGTGATAACTAGATTACATTGGTTACCATAAATCTTCACCAGTTGTCGTCGATGTGACAATCGCCCTTTCCAAAGCGTATTTGCCACAGCTTTAAATGTTTTGTTACACTACAACTGCGATTATCCTTTTTAAAATCAGATGCAAAGCTGATGGGGAGAATCGAGTTGAGGTGGTCTTGTCAATGTACCTCAAGGCAGTGTTCCTTTTGTGTTTGTAATTGTAATCCTCTGTTATGCTTCTGCTACGATATATGTACGTGTTACCACCCATGTTATAATTGTTGTAAATGTTAAACTGGTAGCTTATCGAAAATGGTGACCACAACGTCTATGTGCTCCAGATATAATTTCAAATGTATATTCTTGAACTTATTTTGCTTGCATCAACTTTTTGTACTACGCATTCTGTACATTATTCCGAATGTTTGTTTCTGTCGTTATTTATTTGGAATGCCCTACGAGACCCTCTGCCGACTTATATGGATCTATGGTAAATTTTACACGATCGTGCTACTATGTAAAATTGATGTTAAATTTTTTATCAGTGCTTGTTCCTTGTTGCATTACGATCACTTGCTTACACCATTTTCGATAGAGAAATTATTTCAATTGTATGTTGTAACCATTTTAGTGGTAAAGTGATGCATGATTATGTTTAATTTAGAATCAATTTGATCGTTAAAACCGTATTTTGTCCTATAATTTTAATTTAGTCTTGTCACAAATCACGTGTGTATCGAGGTCAATTTGTTGGTTCCGCAACAAGAGGCTACAAATTTTATTCATATAGCCGTTGCACGCCGATCATGTGTTGTGACAATGACTCCTGCAGTATGTACTACATCAGTGCTGGCGATATTCTGAATTGCTGAGCGATATGAAGTTACAGATCACCTGTAACGTGCTGGCGCGTGTGACAGATGATGTATGGTATTGTATTGCTTGCGATATAACGCGAATGGTCAACCATACTTTTTTTTAAATTATTATAGGTATTAATTAATTTACCGTTAGGTATACAATAAACTTCATTATAATAAAAGAATGAAAAGTGAGGAAGCAGATAAAGGAGTATCTAAATAGCGTAGCATGTTCATCGCCGAAGGATTTTCTTTTGACCCTTTACGCCATCCCTATTCAATAAGTCCAGTGTAAAACTTGTAGTTTAGCAATATCTTATAAGAAGTTGCAAATTACCAAAATGTAAAGTATTCTTCTGCATCAGGCCTGTCGGTGTGTGGGGCAAGATCGTTGGATCGCTGTGTGCGATCGCTGGCGTACTCACCATTGCCCTACCCGTGCCAGTCATCGTGTCCAACTTCAACTACTTCTACCACCGGGAGACTGATCAAGAGGAAATGCAGTCACAGAACTTCAACCATGTCACCAGCTGCCCCTATTTGCCTGGTACTATGGGGGAGCCTTACCTGAGTACGTATACTTCGCCATATCAATAACATTGTTCCTGGAGTTCTTTGAATTGAAAAGAATGTCTTTTGTTTCACATTTAATGTTTCATTTACATTTACACTCTATGTGTTGGCATATATTGCAATAAATGTGCTTCTATGTTATTATTTAATTTAATTTATTCACAATTTATTAGAAGTAATATATTGATTTTTAAGTTTACACTTTGTTAAGTACTAATTTAGTGTTTCTAGAAATATTATTACATTTTGTTTAATAATACATGCGTAATGCATTAGATTTTTGAGTTTGCATGGTTAGTTTTCTTTTTTGTTTCTTTTACGTTTTTTTTTTATTTCGGTAATTTCAGGTGGGAAGGATGAAGACCAAGATGAAGTTTGCTGTGATCATTGACTGTATGACAGTATCAACAGAATGCTGTTACTTAGTATTGCGGACTTAAACTAATCGACAGAGACGATTGTTGTGATATTATGGTTTAAGTAGTGAAATGTGCTGTTTTGATGTAAATATTAGTTTAAGTAGTGTAAAAATGCGTTAATATTATAAGCTGAATTCTGTCTTATTATATTTGAAAAGATGTAGAGGCGTTTGTTTACGTAATCGGGTATTGGTTAACATTGCTCTACAATTGACCAGTGATATACTTGACGTCAAGTGTATACGTAACTTTAATTTGAGTGTAGTTTTATCTGGCCGTTTCCAAGTGTGTTCCAATCGGTTTTTACTCTGTAAATATTATATACATACATACCTCTACTCGAGCCCCGTATTTGCTTATGGTTCGACTTTTATTTTCTTTGTTAAAATAAAAGATGCAACTTAAAGCAGCATTCCTCAAATCATGATTTTTTTTGTTTCATTTTTAAACTTATTACCATAACCCGAATATATTATTGAATTGATTGCACATTTAAAAAAGAAAGATACATTAATAGTCTAATAGTACATATTAATAAATTATAGTGAGTAAATAAGTAGGATTTAATAGATAGAATAGGATAATTGCACTGTTTTAGTATTTAAACGTAGCACGTATAGGTAGGCGTAGGCGCGTAAAGCTACGCAGCGTAAGTAGCTACGCAGCGTAGGTAGGCCTCCCACAAGAAGGACCAACGAGGTAGTACTGGATGAGGGCGGTGGAGGACCGATCTTTATGACAATCATTGGGGGACGCCGACGTCGAGCAGTGGACGACCATAAGCTAAAATGATGAAGAACTAAATGATTCCGTGCAAGATTTCAAACAATATTAAAAAATACTATGTAATGACAAGACAGACAAATGAATATCAAACATTTGATTCTTAAACATTTTGAAATATGAGAGACAGCCGAAATAAACTAGCACATGGTACATAAAACTAGAATTCATGTAACAATAAACCATTTCTTAATAAAGGCTTAATTTAAATCTAAAAATCCCTGCAGAGTTACGTAATAGGGGATGGAACACTTTCTTAGATCGGGGCCGGTATTGCGTGTCACGAATATACTAAACAGTATTTCCGGTTGCAAATTTTATCATAGCAGCTGATAGACTTTTTATTATGACATGTTTCGTTCCAAATTCGTAACCTATCCCGCGATTTCATTTCAATGTTTTATCCATATCGAAAATACGTATCGACAGTTATTCCCGTAGTGTGAAATTAATGTGCATTTCTTTTTTTTTATTTCGTTTAGCGTTTTTATTTCATCTTTAATCATGGATATCCTGAAGTAAGTCACAATGTTTATTACTTTTATTTTTGTTTATTTTATATTTCTCGTTTATGTTTAATATCCATGCTTTCCTTAATAGTTACAAATTAAAATCACCTAGTAAGTATACTTAGAATGTAGCTTGGAGCGATGCGAAAGCGAATGTTGTGACTAAGTAAAAATAATTTGGTGTATCCTTACGACAAGCACGTTTTGATACATTTCTTCTTATTAACTTTTCCTCGTGTATACTTACTTTAAATTAGAATAAAATAATGGTTTATATCATGTTGAAAAATATAAATTCGCTCTCACATCGTTGTTGGCTCTCTGTTGCACTCAAATGAGGGTTACATGTTAGTGGCGCGTGTAGTTTCAGGGCCGATTCAAAAGAAGTCTTCGGTGAGTGATGAGTCATCTTCGGACATGATGGAGCTGGACGAAAGCGCGCTGGTGGCCGACTCGCAGCTGGAGGAGAACCTGACGCGGTTGCGCGACGAGGAACGCCTGCTTTTGGAGCAGCAGGCCGCCATGGAAGCCGGCGCCACCGACGACATCGCTGCCCTCGAACACCAGGACGCCATTCGCTATAACCAGGTACTTCTACATCCATCTTAAATTATGTGTTAGATTTATAATCATCTATTTTATTTAAAATCGCAAAAATTCACAAAAAATTCAAGAAGGTAGCAGCACCTTACTTTATAAAATAAGCTATCCAGTATTGTGCATCTCTTTGTAAAGAAGTTTGTCGGCGTTAAAAAACTGATTGACTTGAAACAGCTACAGCTTGTAACTACAGCTAGTTTGGACAAAACTAGCAAAAATGTTTCCATGATAATTCTCAAGTTATAAGCGTAATATAATTCCATAACTAACAAAATATGCTTGTACTTTTGCAGCTGCAGCAGCAGAAAGTGTTGAAGCAGCAGAAGGCGCAGGCGCTGTGGCTGTCGCGGCAGCAGGCACAGGCCCAGGCTCAGGCTCAAGGCCAAGCTCAGGGTCGAGCCCAGGGCCAGGCTCAGGCACAGTGTCTGGCGCAAAGCCAGGCCCAGGCGCAAACGCAGGAGCGGGCTCTGGGTGCCCGGCCTCGCGATACGCGCGACACGCGCGACATCCGCGACATCTGCGAGTTCCGAGAGTGTCGCGAGCTGCGCGAAGGCCCACGTCGCCGCGCCCCCTGCACCGTACGCGTCAACAACCTGCATGCCGCCTCCTCTGCCGTTGCGCCAGATGCCATCGAGACAGATGTCTGACCATTAGGTAGGCTATCACCCACTACCCTACATACCGCTCACACAACGCGAACTTCTCCAATGTAACCTTAACAACAAACTTTAAAAAGATAGATTCTTTCAATCAAATATAGATAATTGAATCGTTAGCACGGAATGTGAATATTTGTTATGCCACATTGTCCAACTACACAATAGGTACCTTTAATATTAACATTTTATTGTCATATTAGTATAAGACTGCATTACTTGGGTTTCAGGAATAATTTATATTTAAGTATAAGTTTTTACAAGTACCTATAATTTATCAAAATAATCTTTTCAAGTTTTTATCAAAAAGAAAACCCACTCCAAATGTTTATTATTGTATTTATGCCATTAAATCAATTATAGCCACGATACATCCCATTACAAATCCATTTCTAAATACAAACAAATACACGGCTTGACTTAAATTCAGCGCAACTCAATCTCATTATATATATAATGAGATTGAGTTGCGCTGAATTTAAGTCAAGC
>DWLR01000947.1:0-20931 GCA_018246295.1 Papilio alexanor hazarajatica | reverse complement strand
CCCTGCCGTCAATTTTGCTGCCGTCGGTGAAGATCCTCACATCGACGGC
The DNA here is from genome assembly GCA_018246295.1 of Papilio alexanor hazarajatica. NCBI lineage: Eukaryota > Metazoa > Arthropoda > Insecta > Lepidoptera > Papilionidae > Papilio > Papilio alexanor. The sequence continues at coordinate 20,882 of DWLR01000947.1, read as the reverse complement.
AGCTCGCTGGGCAACTTCGTCACCGTCCCTCAAACTGTCGAACTGCAGGCCTTCCAGGTGAGCGGGGTGCGGGGTCCTCTCATACCTGGCCAGCCTCTCCAAATCTCGGTCCCCTAACACCGGGAGTGACCCTTCATAAAGAAGGGCCGCCTCTCGGACCCGTAGGGCCTGAGGCAACAACCCAGCGAGTTTAGAGAGACCGTTCTATAGGCCCTTACTATTTTCTGTGCAAAACCCCGCTGCACCCGGTCTAACAACTTTTGAGTGACCTTCCTCCGCGCGGCCGGCGCCCACACACTGGCCGCGTAGAGGACAATGGGCTCCACTACCGCAACGTATATAGTCCTGATGATCTCGGGGTTCAAGCCCCACGAAACTTTTGCGACGGTTGACAGTTCACGATGGAGGCCCTGCGCTTTTGTGCGCACATTTTTGATGTGCGCATTAAATGTGAGCTTATCTTTAACTATTAACCCGAGGTTCTTAATACTGGCGGCGACGTTTAGCTTGTTACGTACTCCGAACATGGTCGAGAGCCGCATTGGCGCCGCCCTGTATGTCCGCGGAGCCGTCGCCTGAGAACATCAGGACTACATCGTCAGCAAAAGCCTGGCAGTGGACGCCCATATCCTCCAATTCCCGCAGGAGCGGATTCAGCAGTAGGTTCCAGAGCGTAGGACCCCCAATGGAGCCCTGCACGCACCCTTTGGTGGGTTTCCGGGTCTACTCGGAACCCGCATACCCGAGGCGAACTATTCTATCAGTAAAGTAATGATCGAACATTCGCCTCAGGTTTGCGGGTATGCGTTTCGGCTAACCTGAACCTCACAGCCGGCCACCATGCGTCATCAAATGCTCCTTCTATGTCTAATGATATCAGCACAACGAGCCTCCGTCTTTCGACTTCGGCTCGAATGTGCTGAATCATACCACAGATGGAGTCCTCGGTCCCGCGCTGAGGCATGAAGCCTTACTGGCGCCGGCTGATCATTGGTGCAGTGTGCCAGTGGACCCGCCGCACCAGCATTTTTTCTAGGATCTTGCCCATAACGGGCAAGAGCCCGATCGGTCTATATGCTTTGGGGTGCGTGTAATCCTCCTTATTGGGTTTCCTAAGCACTGCAAGCACTGCCTCTTTCCACCTCCTGGGGAAACACGCCAAGGCCAGGCAGCGATTTACTATTGCCAGGAACAGCTCCGGTCCCAGAGTGATGGCCGCTAAGCAAATATCCGCGGTGCCTTTTTGGGGTTGAAGCTCGACGCAGTCCACATGAATTCGTTCATGGTGAAGGAGAAGGAGAGCCGCTGAAAAGATTTATTTTCAATATACTTTTGTTTTAAAAATAAACTCTAACTAACGAAAACTAACAGTGTGATTGTGTGATTGAACTTTCTTAATACTTTAGCAGTGAAGCTAAGTTTTCAGGAACAGTGCACTATATAGTATTTTTAGGCAATTTCTCTTTTATTCGATACCTGATAAAACGAACTTATTAAGCAAAGTATCGAATGAAAAGTATCGGTACCGAAAAGAAAAGCACTCGATAGCACAAAGCATCGATACTTTTTCCGTGTCCCTAAGCTTGGTCACAGCCCTAATTTTTGACAATTCGCAGCTGGCTGTATATATGCCGTAAAACCAAGAATTCGTTTGTGAATTTTGTGCCGTAGCAGAATAATTACACGGTAGAAACAATTATAACATAAATAAACTTTGTTTGAGACAACTATCTAATGACAAAAAGTGCATTTTACAACATGATCAAGGTAAATACCATTACTTCTTATATACAAGCGACGTCTAGATTGTACAACAAACCCTTTTCAGTGATTTAATCGATAAATTTTTAACAACCTCAAAAATATTTTAGTAAATGCAAATAAAGTAACCTTTCGCGATTTAAATATCGATCGATGGGTGATAATGTTAATAGAATCAAAATTTATTTTAGTACCTACTTCATTTTTTTGCAAGGAGTTGTAACCCTTAAATGTTGTGTCTGAAAATGTTATCTAGACATTGAAGTTTTCTCTTGTGTATTACGCCTGGCATTCATTTAACATTTTAGTCTTTATAATGTTTTAATTTTCTAATGCTTTATTTCTCATATGACATTGTAATATTTTAATGAGGTAATTTTATTTACTGATCTTACGTCCATTTGACCCTTGTGTACTTTTTTATCTAATAAGAAAATGGCTGATTTTAAATAGATAACAATGTTATTTGCAAATGTAACAGTCATATATTTAGCAATAACATAATGGTCTGCTTCTGATTCTAGAAGTTAATTTAAATTTTTCTAAAGATATATACAATTTATTAACTTTTTATTCACTAACACCATTATAACACATCATCACTTATAAAGTTGACTTAAATTATCAAAGCTCTATATGTTAGTTTTTCGGCTGCTAAATGTTTTAACGATGAACGATAGAACAATATATGTTTTCACACAGAAGTAATGGATCCGATTGATAATGAATGGCTTGGATATAAAAATGATCATATAGAAGAGGCACCAAATATTGGCAATGTAGCTCGCAGCTGGCAATGGAGGGAACAAGGCATAGAACCATTACATTATCCAAGCAATAAAACAGTACTCGAAAATGCTGCTGAAGATATTCTTGTACAAAAACCTCTCAAGATTCGAGTAAGTCATTTTGAATATCTGTATTGTAAATTAGTGACTTATATAACATGTCATAAGTAATGTATAATAGCAATGGTGGCTCTTTTAAATAAGAGCAGAGAATATAACCTTTAAGGTTAAATATACCGATCAAAAGTCAGATAATTTGACAACATCTTCCAGTGACTTTCGTGAACATTATTGATACAGGCACCTACTACCAATTACAAGTGTTTTAAGTCCCATAATGAGTTGATTGACATAACCAATATCATGTGTGACTTGATAGATGCTTCTAGCCACTGGCTCTCAGTTGGTCAATTGGTATTAGTGTTTATCAGTGTTAACTTCTTTTAGCTTGAGTTTTGCTTCAATGTGTTTCCTAGGTCTATATCTTACTAATCTGGGCTTTCACTTCAGTTTATTTCTTACTTTAGAAGAAGGAAAGTATGAATTATTATTATTATTATTACTTTGCAATGAATTATTAGTATTATTACTTTAGAAGAAGGAGGCAAATGAACTAAACCACCTTAAGCATCTAAATCCTAAAACTTGCAACTGCAATGCTTCAGACTTTATGTAGAAAAAGTGTTTTTGATAAATGGCGAGGAAATAACCAACTTAAATACAAAAGTATACTTGTCAAAGTATACAAATACTGATGTATTACTTTGGTATTTGTTGAGGTTTACACCCATTGCTGGTGTTGGGTTGCATAATAGTTAAACTACAATTTCAATGTGAGATTAATCATAACATTATCTACAAACTGAAGGAAATGAAATATGGTATTGCAAAATACAACTAATGTAATTTGTAATTACTTTCTTTGACATGACTCTACTTCACAAAAAACTTCAATCTATGTGTAATTAACAATACCACTATAAACCAATTAAAATAATGGCTAAACTCAATCAGGCTGATCCAGCCCATTGATTACTCACCCTGGACTGATTGAAGGACCTTCGACGGGTCTGAAACTAGTTGGTACATACACTGGGCTACACATGAGTTTAGTCATTATTTTAATTATTAAATTTTTTAAATATCTCATGAACATTTTAATATTTTGTATAGGATAACAATAATCTTATTTGTATGAAAAGGACAATTTTTGTAACTTCAATACACAAATTTTGTATCTGTACCGAAATTTGTCTTTTGTTGCTGTTGTACTGTTGGTTCCAGTACACAACTTAAGGTCCCTACTCCCTAAATATGACCATTTCACATTTAATACAGTACAAACAGTTATAAGTGTTGTTGGTATATATATTATACATTTTTTACAGCGCTGTGAACTACCAGGTTATCCAAGATCCACCTTCTTAATGGTTTTCAGTCCTGATGGGTGAGTTTCAGTTACTAGTTTCATAATTTGTAATCAACTACATTTTTTGGTAACCAGATGCCTAATGGAACTAAATTAATATTATCACTAGCGTTCATTTAGTTATGTAATAATGAAAATGTATAAATTGATGAAACATAGAGCACTTGCCTTAGTTTCATATTACAGGACTCTAACTTTGATTACTCATTGGCTACTTATATAACATTGATGTGTTAATTAGAATCTTGAAAGTTATATTTTACTTGGTTGTAAAATTGTTGGGATGAAATCTGTTTGTAGTTATTACATTATTGAATTTAAATTTAGTCAATTTGCAGTGATGGCATACAATGATAATTTTACTTTATACAGTTTCCTTAGGCTTAACAGTTATATTGCCACTATCCCTACTAATATTATAGATGCAAAAGTAGCTCTATCTGTCTGTCTGTTACCCTTTCACGCCTTAACTACTTAACTGATTTTGTTAAAATTTATTAGAACAACAGATTTGACCTCAAGAAAGGACATAGGCTATATTTTATGAAAAAAAGGCTTGAAGGTGTTAAAATAAGGAATTAAAATTTGTATGGAAAATCGTCATTATTGAAGATAAAACAATGAAACTTTGTATTTAGGCATTTGACAAGAAACAAATAATTTGAACATTTGTTCAAGCGTTTTTGAAACTTCGACCTTTGTGGGGGTGAAATAGGGGATGAAAGTTCAAACAAAAATATGTTTATGTATATTTATCGAAAATAAGTGTATTGTTATTAAAAATCTCTTAGTGTTTGTTACATGTCGCGTGAGTACTAGACAAGCGACATGCGTCATACACAATGAACGATGCACTGGATCATACTTGCAAAACCTTTATGTAGGAATGGAAAGGATGGAAAAACAAAAACAAAGTTTGTAAAATGTTTTCAAATAAATAAACCAAAGCAGTTTATTTGTGTATTATTAGCGAAATAAGTATCCTAAAGTATTAAAAATCCTGTCCACATTAACTATTCCATGTGGAGGAAGTCACGGACAAAAGCTAGTATTTTAAAAATCAGTTTTAGAACCCTTACTTTTTATATTAGAAGGAGGAAAATGTTCAATTAGATCTACATATGGCATTCGGCCATAGCTAACCATCCATAAATGTTACTATAATGAGTTGTTGATACAATGCTTGCCTTTACAATTACATATAAGGAATGGATAGGCAAAAATCTGTCCCCAGCTGTATTTCCAAACCGTTTCGCTCGTTTACCTCCCTTATTCTATAAAAAAAGAGAGATGGAAATGTAGAAGTTTAAAGCTCTACTTCAATTATGTTTTGTTCCTTTTGAATTACTTTTTGAAACCTAATTGCAAATCTGTTCCCAAAAGATATAAGGAATAATGTTAACAACTTAATTCCTTTTTTTGTTTTAGAACAAAAGTTGCATCTACTCATGGGAACCATAACATTTATGTATCAGAATTGGCTAGTGGAAAACATGTGCGCATACTTAAAGGTCATCCACGTACACCATGGTGTATTGCATTTCATCCGTCACATCCACAACTAATTGGCAGTGGGTGCCTTGGAGGACAAGTTAGAGTTTGGGATATCTCTAGCGTAAGTACATATGCACACATTACCAAATATTGGTTCGTTACAACTATCACATATATATATGATAGTTAATTTAATACAAGTCTTCCTTGTTCTCTCTTTTTGTGATTTATTTATGATTGCTTTATCAAGAAGATGGTTTGAAGATTTAAATAATATGCTGTATGACAATGTTTTACCATAATTATATATTATCCATAATTTATAATTTGTTTACTGAGGGGCATCTAATATAATGTAACTTTATGGGTGCTTGTTTGATCATTGTGTCATTAAATACGTCAAACAAAAGACGACAGGAGTGATGAAATGATCATTACTGAACTTTATTTTGATGCTTCCTCTGATTTATGGTAGGCTGATACCTCGATTATATGGTAGATGGTAGCTATACCTACCTTATTGTTTTTTTTATACAACATAGGTAAAGGATTGTTAATGGATGGATGGAAAGAGAGTGCGGATGGTAGAAATGCATCTGTTGAGATGTATGTGTGGTGTAACACAAAAGAATGCAAAAAGGAAAGAGTATATTATCACGGAAAGCCTAAAAATAGCACCAGTAGTAGGTTTAAGGAAATTGGAAATTAAGGAAGAAAAGTTTAGCATGGTATGGGAATGTTATGAGGAGGGAAAAATGGCATGAAACAACGGGAGTGTTGGAAAATAATGTGTAAGTATATGTTGGTAGGGGCAGGCCTATAAAAAATGGATGGACTGCGTGAAAATGAACAAAGAGGAGTGACTACTGACATGACGTATAATAAAAAGAAAACGTGGTTAACCAACCCCACTTGTACATGAGGATATTGGCAATAGAATAAATAAATAGATATGGGATAGATAAAACCTAAAGTGTATACCACTTTAAGTTAAATTATTAAAACTATACTATTACATTAAATTATAACAATATTTGTGGTGTTATGTGAAATTAAATTAATTTTATTTGCTATTTAAAAATTACTAGTGGCATTTGCAGTGTTCATTGTATCTCAATATGTTAATTCAGATATGTGTTGTTTATATTACATGTACTATATTTATATAACATAAGATTCATATTTTTTTAGTTTTTTGTATTCTATGTTATAGTATTATATTGTATTTTATAGGGTGGTAGCGAAGTATGGAATGTACGCAGTGAGACTGTTATAGCCTCCATAGCATTCCATCCACGGGAACAATTATTAGTGATAGCCACATTCAATGAACTTTACTTCTGGGACTGGAACAAACCAGCACCTTTTACCAAAGTAACAACAAATAATGCCAATGAAAAAATAAGGTATGTATCGTTTGTTTCATCATATCAATTTATAGTTTTTTTTTTTATGTAAACATACGTATTATCAGCGTAGCCTGATTAATATGTAGATTAAATGTAAATACCTTAAGGATCAACAACTGACTAATTAACATCCATATTCAAATGGACTGGTCTATGACTATTGGGTCGCATAGAGAAATGGGTATAATACAGATATATTAATGTCACAGTTTCATTAAATTCTCCAAATTAGGATTTATTCCCTATGGGGCGCCGAAGGATTGTTATACATGAGGTTTACCATATTATATGCATAATAAGGGCTTCTGTTCAGTAATGGATATTTAATTAACTGATATTTATTTGTAGTAAACTCTTGAATAAAATTTTAAAATAATTTTTAATGGATGGCCAGTGACGCCGAAAGTTCGAAAAGCATCTTAAAAGGAAGTAAAACGGGCTATGTGCACACAATTTTCTTTGACAATCTTCGTGAGGTTGGGGTGTGCTCAAATTCATCATGGCGCGTCATTTAGCTTGGAGTTTTATTATTAATTTTTTCTCTTTTATTTTCAACGTGTTTTATTAAGTTACTTATTTTCCAGATACGTGGCATTCGATGCTTTAGGGTACAAATTGATAACGGGAATTTCGCAATGGATGGGCCCGAGTACACCTCCTTATTTTCCTCCACCAAACTCAACAAGCCCACCGTTGCAACAACTTAATCCGTTCAGACGAGATGACGCAGATGATTTTAACAATGGTGTGAACATCACTGCCAACATCGCCGCCAACAATACTGCCAACATAACTGCCGACATTTCTGCCAACAACGCTGCCAACATTTCTGCCAACAACGTTGCCAACAACGTCGCCAACAACGTCGTCAACGTCACCAACAACGTCGCCAACAACGTTGCCAACAACGCTGCCAACAACGCTACCAACAACGCCGCCAACAACGCTGCTAATAACGCCGCCAACAGTGCCGCCTACAACGCCGCTAATAACACCGTCAACAGTGCCGCCTACAACTCCGCTAATAACGCCACGAACAGTGCCGTCTACAACTCCGCTAATAACGCCGCGAACAACGCTGTCAACTACGCCGCCAATGACGCAGCTAACAATGCTGCAAATAACGATGCCAATAATGCTTCCAACAGTGCCAACAACGCACCGGATAACAGTGTCAATAACACCGCAAACAACACTGCTGCCAACAGATCGCAGCAAGATGGTTCACCGCAGGACATGATAGTGAATTCGTACCAAAATTTAGTCCAGCGATACGACAGCTTAGTAAGGAATTACCAAAGATTGTATATGGTCAGACATCGACTTAGTAGAACACCATCGCCGCCCAATACGGTAATACAATAATTTATTATTAAATCTCATTTTATTTGGCGAAAGCATACGATAACGGTTTAAAATGAGTACTGGCATGAATTAAATATACTAATACTTCTGCATTTTGTCTGATAAGTGAGGTATCGGAGGAACCAATCGTCCTGCCCATTTGTTCGCCCTTCTTTTCCCTATATAATTGCACCTGGATAAGTGAAAGTTCAAGGGATTGCAATCTCTTTCTGGCTTATGCACATTTATCTATCTTTTAGAGGTACAGAAATGGCCATTGCCCCTTATAGAGGTTAAATAAATGATTCAGTAAATATCCAGTTAAAACGTATCTATGTATTACATGACATATATTTTACTTACAAAACGGAAAACATAAAAAACTCTCATGAATTAAAAAAAACGGTGCTCCTTTCTCGTTTTACATTCACATTGCTTTATCGTAAAAAAATATCGAATACACGAATTATATAAAAAAAATAAATACTTTTGTCTCATCAACAACTGTCGAGTATTTAAAAAAAAGAAAAACTTGTGTATCTTTTCCTTTTTTTTTGGAATGTGTTCTAGTTCTGTATCTGTATCCAAATGCTGCGATCGGTCAGCTTGTAACCATCTAAGTTCTCCAAAAATGTAAAAAATATAAACAGTACAAATGGTAATTTAAAGTCATCGTTGAGTTCAGAGAAGTTTAACAATGTGTCATAAACACAAAAAGTAGCAACTGCAGATGTATCCAACTTGCACGATTGTTGTTGACTGTATATGTATATAACGCAAAAGCGAATTCACTGTTGAAGCGCGTGTAACCAAAGATAGTCTGGCGCTATTGACGACGAAAACAAAAACGAAACCATTCTCTAGATCAGTGACACTATCCTTTAAACTAAGGTTCATTAGGGTAGCGAAAAAAGAAAGTCCTCAGATCCTCTTATCGATCATAATAAGTTTACGGAACTTTGGCGTCCCTAAATTTTCTCACCACGCGCCCATGTTCCATGTCCCAGATTTCGGCAACACGATAACCATATAATAGTATGTTTTAAATTAAACTATACTAACTAACTTATTATGTTATGAGTTAATTATACTACTTCTATTTTAATATTGCTTGTAATGTATTTTAATACAGAATTAAAATAATAAATTACATAAATCGGCCTACTACAATGTAACTTTAAGCGATTTCATCTCGGTAGTTGTAGTTAACGAGTCTGACTGATATAGTCTAAAAACACAAATAAAAAAACAAAAATCTTTTGACTTTGCTATTCGTAAGAAGGATACGGATTGTTTTTGTTAATAAAATTATGAACTCAATGTTATTACTAGAATATTATCAGGTTGAATGACTTATAGATTGACCGCGGCACCGACCCCATGGAGACAGATGCGTCGCCGGGAGGGTACACTCGTATGGCGCGCTCCACGACTGGACAAGATGGTAATAAAAATCTAGTAAAGTTCCGGCAAACTTCTCGAACAAATGACCTTGACTGCGCAGAAGCGAATTTAAGGTCTCGTTTCGTAGATTGTCGGAACAAAATGATTTTTCCCGTTTCATAAGTACATAAACACAAAATTACTGTTTCATTTTATTGAATATTAAGTTTATGAAGCGCAAACTTTTCCTAACAACTACCCCTAATGTTCAAGAAGTTTGGCCGTGCTTTTGTAGTTAATTTAAAAATCAATCGGTCCGATTGAGTGTGACACACCGGGGAAGAATAAGAATCGAATACTGAAGTATTCAAAATCGATCAAACCGTATAGGCTATCGGAGGTCACAATGGAATCGACATACATTCATACACCAAGAAAACCTTACCCTCCAGACAATCGGTCTAAACTCCGCGTCGGACTTAAAAACATTTTTCACCATCAAGCAGATAATATAGTCCGGGTGATGTATGTATAGTAAATTATAAGTAATATTTAGTATGCATATAAATAAAATCCATATTTGGAAACCTCCAAGTCTCGAAAAATTTTCATAAATATCTTCATCTTATTCTATTGACTCACATAACCATTTTTTTTTCTATAATATTAGTAACGTTATTAACGACGTCATTTTAGGGAATTCAGTATTAATTCTTATCAAAATAAACATGTAACGATTATATTTGTCTAGACTATATGATTTTGATAAATATTTTATAAGATATCTAAATAAAACTACGCGCAACCGAAAAACACAACAGCCGCTACGAAACACGGCCGTGGGATGGCGAGCTCACGGGCCTAGCGCTGTCGTGTTCATATAAAAAAAAGTCCTCTCGTCACATCTATCTGTCGATTTTCGTATACTTTTCAATAATAGACGGGGGACTCATAAAGAAGGTTTTCTTTGTTTAATCAATTGGCCGGTTGCTATCCGTGCAAAGCGGGTCGGGTCGCTAGTATGACTATACCATTTTATTTAAGCTATAAATTGTGATTTTTGTAATCTAAAATCAACGTATGTAAATAATTTATTTTGGAGTTTTTATTTACTTTTAGTCGTTAAAACGTTAGCTTTGTTAGAATAGTAGATAGAATAAAAATAATAGGTGAACATACATACATATATGTTATTTATGTATGTTCATCTATTATTCTTACCATACAACAAACACGTACATTACGATTAAAAATAATTGACATGAATACAATATTATATCGACACTTTATTATAATTTCGTCAGTAATTTATTTTAAATGACGATGTATGCATATCATTTTTGATCACCAAAATTGATTTTCTATTTTGACAAATATGGCTGAGTTACGAAGCAATGACTCTAGTCTAATTTTAGAGTCATGTCGATAATTAGAGTAGTCTAAGGTGATGTATAGTCCTTCATTCTGCAGTATATACTCTGGCAGCAGATTAGCACTGTTACCGCTGAATACTGATAATAGTAACTGCAACACATTAGAGCGTTAATTCACAATTTAAAAAGACGTAAAAAATAACGAGCCGATGCTGACTCCTTTTCTTATTTGGTTTTAGCTTTAAATTTCATGAATTTTAATATGTCATTTTTTTACAGCAAACAACTCCACTCCAAACACTTCACGTGCCCAAAACGAAGGCGAGAACGCCGACGGCCAAGGCGGTAGTAATCGCTTCCCTAATTTTAATTCTTTATCTCTGGGAAATAGATCACCAAGGTAGAATTGCGACATATTTTAATATTAAATATTTATAAATATGTTTTACTTATACTGACTTCAATTTTTAAGGGATCAAGTTCCATCTCATGAGGAGCATTCGATGTTCGGCTCTGGATCTTCAGCCTTCCAACCGTTGATCGATTACGCCAGCCGCAACTTGAATAGAACGTCGTATGCGAGTCGTTTGTCAAGGATGTTAATCAATCCATTCTCGCCTACTCATACCAGATCGCCTACTCGTGCGAGATCGGGCAGTAGAGATTCCCAACCCGAGGCGAACTCGACGAATTCTTCGCGCACGAGCATATTTATATCGACTCGCCCGGAGACTTCTGTGAATGCAGATGATACCCAACGACCGAACCGAGGTATGTCTTCGCAACCGCCATCCGGTTCTTCACGACGCGACAGTATACCGGTAATACTCGAAGCACTCGCATCTCCTATTTCTCGTTGGCCGCCGCCGCCATCTTACAGAAATTACAGGAGTAGCTCCCAAAGACCAACTATGATTAACTCCTCCACCCAAATGAGCCCAGTTTCTGCGCCGATGGAGGCGCGCACTATAAATGAGAGCTTAGATTTAATTCGTGACATTCTTCGAGATTCGGGTACCAGGTTGTTAAATTTGATTACAAACATGTCCTTGGCGACATTGGCCAACATGGAAAGAAACAACCCTAATAATCCCCGACGAGGAGCCAACGGTCCCGAACAAACTAGTGCAGCAAGTACGAGCGCTGAAAACACGTCGAACGCTCGGACCGCTCCGCCAAGGGTACAGAGAAGCGCGCTCTCGTCCTCCACTGATTCTGATAGCGACCAGTCCATGGAACTAAATATATTCCGAACTCCAAATACCAACTTCAGGGAAGATGAAGATCTCTCAGATGACGAGATACCCGCCGTTTCTAATGATGGGTCGCAACTACCCACTGACAGGATATCATTTGAACTAAACGTAAATTTGCCCGACGAAACTGGAACTAATGGGATCAACTTATCGGCTGACGGCAGTCGGTTTCATATTCGTACTCATAAATTTGTAACGGGGGAAGGGGAAGCGAGTACGTCGACCGAAAACCGTCCTGGAACATCCGGAACTCGCCCTCAGACCAATGTTTTTCGACATAATGTATCATCTACTAGTCGTGATACTTCTCGCACTCGAGGAAATGTTGTACCTCCTCGTGAAATATATAGGAAGGTAAAATCCGCAGTGAACGCTTTACACAGACATACATTAATACTGACCAACTTGTGGTTACACGGTCACCGAATCTCGATGAACCAACTGCGCAACATGTGGGACAACCTGCGCCGGCGCGTCCTGATGCTGCAGCGGCAGACTGGACATCAAGACGTACCCACCCAGTACACTCGCACCCTGCTAGAACGGTGCATGATACTAACACAGATGTCGGAAAATCTCCGGGACCCCAGGAGAAACGCCAATAGACGAAGGCCCGAAAACAACGAATCAGATAATATAAACGAAAATCGGAACGAAACAGAAGACCAAAGAAGTGGCACACCCGGTCAAAGTGAACAAGATTCCACGACACAACGCGATAGAAGCCCGAGGCAATCACCTACTGCACGCTTGCATCAGAGAAGGTCTTCGCCGTCCCCCCGTTCTGTGCCACATCCTAGGCAAAGACTTATGACTCATCGAAGGTGGACGATCGAGGATGAAGTAAGAAGAAGACTACGGAATCCCCCATTACACCGTTTGAATGAAAGGTATGGGAGCAGACCTCGCAGGCATTTCGCTAGGGCTCTCGAAATCAGTGCGACCAAACATGAGATCCGTATGAGAGCCATGCAGGTTCTGTCGGTAATGTTTAATATGATGATGATGTGCTTAGAAGAACGCGGTTTGAGTCATGTTATCATTAATATGTTAAGAACCCTGAAAAAGGCTTTGGCGCTAACTTGTTTAATGCTAATGTCGAACAGGCACAACGATCGATACCACACTCATCCGGCACAACAGGCCGTTCGCATGGAAGCTCTTAACGTGGTTCGAATCGAAAATATCGATCATACGGGGCCAATCAACGTCGATGAATCCAACTCCTTGTCTAGCAGCTCGGACGACGACCAACTCCGACGGGATGTTTATTTAGTGTCTCAGGTACCCCCGCGCAGATCTCGTGACGCACAAAGACAGAACATGAATCTTTCGAGTAGAAGGAATGAACAGATGCAACAAAATTTAGCAGCCACACCCGCCGCAAGCTCGCCCTCTCAGAGATGGAGCAATCGACTCGCCGTTCAAATCTCGGCGGCAAACCGTAATAATTCAATTACAGCGATTAATCGAAGAAGAATATATTTAGAACGAAAGCGTCAAAAAGCCTTGCACAGGACGAATCCTTCAGCTCATCCGCTCTTGAAGAAAAAACTTTTCCCTCCGGTCTCTAATCACAGAATTCCCGCACTGCGTTCTATGCCGCGAAAACCTAACACGACTAAAGTCAGTTCAAACAGAAACCAACCCTCGAATACCGAGCCGGTCGCAGGCCCATCCAGTTTAGCTCCGGGTGCTGAAACTACGAGAGAAACACCTAGGAACGAATTATTAAACGATTTAGAGAACAGGGTTAATTTAATTAGATTGGCGCACTTACAAACCATGAGGATGCGTAACGCGAGGAGGCATATGGAAACGATACGTGTGTATACGCCTTCGTCAGTAGTGCGCGAGATGTTTTCTCGGCCGCCGAACAACAGTGAAAATCAGGCGAGGGAGCAGCCGGCACAGGCGAGCAACGCTGAAAGCGGGCGCCGCGCCTTCCCCGAGTATCTGCCGCCGCCGCCCTCCTTCCGCGGGGACTCCGATGAGCACATCTACTTCCCCGGACGCTTCCTGCCGAACGGCGGACCGATACCGATAGTGCACTTTCGTGAATTGCCCTACGATCCTACGGGGAACCCGGCTCAAAGACTTCCAAGAATCCATGAATATCTACAGCCAATTATTCTAGCGCAGGTGAGAAAATTATTAGCATTTAGTATAACCGACCAAAACATATGTTTTGTTACAACAAGAACTAGCGAAACTTCAAAACATTTTCATTCTAAATTATTGTCTCGTAATTAAATATTTATTGTGTTGAACGCAAAATTGTGAAGCTTATCTGTTTAGTTAATCGTGAAACAAATTATAAAGTGGCTTTATTTAAATATCATAGAAAATTTAAATGCCATATCCATATGTTTTAACTTTGCTGTATTTTTTTTGGTTCATAAACTTTTCACCTTTTAACATGTGTAATTAATTTGTTGACTTTTTAACCAAGCATGATGCATGCTTTTCGATAAAATGTATTATTCATTAGGCTCATATTTGATTGGCAGAATGCAATGTTAGTGGAAGAAGAGGCAAATATTGTTAATGGCGGGGGTATCGGCGGCGAGGCGGGCGGACGGTTCGATGGCGCGCGACGCATGGGTGGCATGGCGGGCCTGCTGGACGCCGGCATCATCTCGGAGACAATGCCGGCGCCGGCGCACCGCGTGCAGGCCTGGGACTTCACCGCCGGCGCCACTCCGGATATCGCTGACAGTAGGTTCACACACAGTATATTAAGTGTTAATAAATATAGCACATCGTCCTTTACAAAGATATTTCGGCTTTGTGATAGTTTGCGCTTTGTTCGACAGAGATAATGCTCTACGAAGTCAAAATCTCAAGCCAAGAAAAGCAAATGCATAAAAATGATAGGATAGATATTAATTGTAGTGGTTTTAAAAATCGTTATAAACATTGTTTTTTGCGATACATATTTTTATACATTTAAAAACGTAAGTTTAACCAGGTAACAAGAACGTCGTGGTGCGAAGGTGTAGGATCCATAACGACGCCAGTATCGATATATCTAAAGATGGGCGACTTCTTGTGGCGTTGCTACCAGTACCAAGGTTTCGAAACACCAACCATTTGCTAGGTAAGTTACATAAATAGATACCTATAAAACATTGCCACGCAAAACAGCAATGTCACGTAAAGTCGAAATTATATCATAGCGTAAAAAGCTTCATTAAAAACGAAGAACACTTTTTATGGACGTAGATTTTTTTGCTTAGAACTCTCGCGGACTTCGTCTTATCACCCTACCATAGTTTCATCACCATCTAATCAATGGTTTAGGGACGCATAGAGGACAAACGAACAAACATTTAATTTTAATTATATAGATTGAATGATAGAAGATACTTATAACGCAAGTAATGTAATGCACGTAATCTTAAAAAACGAAGAACTTAAAGATATATTTATATTTTATATGTTAATGCAATATTAATAGCTGTCACAACTCGAACAAAAGTTGTCACAGCGAACACGTGTTGTTTATTGATGATTTGATGACAATGAATAAACAGTAAGAAATCTTAGAAGTTCATAGCCTACACAGTAGTAGACTAAGATCCTAATGGATGGATAGTTCGATGCAAAGACGTTACGTCAAATTCAATACTATTCCTCCATTTTTTTTAAATAGCAAATTATTGAAATAATTTACTAATATAACCATTCCAACTAAACTTAAAAGTTTGTGCGCGAATGTGATTAATGACAATGACAACTTCATGCCTCATGAAGTTTTATTTCAACGGTAAAATCGGCCCATTCGAGCAAATACTTACTGTATCGCTAACCTTACTTACTACCCCTATACTTTCCAAGTCTATCACTATACTTGTTGACTCTACCACTACACTTGCAGTCTCTACCACTATACTTGCTGACTCTACCACTGTATTTGCAGTCTCTACCACTATATTTGCTGACTCTACCACTTAACTTGCAGTCTCTACCACTATATTAGCTGACTCTATTACTATACGTGCTGATTCTACAGTAGTAGAATAGAATTAGCAAGTATAATAATACTTGCTAATTCTACCACTATACTTGTTCACTTTACTATTGTTAAAACTGTTTATATGTCGTTAAGGCGTGTACTCGCTGGAGTGGTCGCGGCTGGGGCACTGCCTGCATACTGCAGTATTGGAACAAAGCCCGGTGTCGGTGGCGCTGTCGCCCACCTCGCGCCACCTGGCCGTGGGGCTCGGCTCGCGACGTTTCACCACCACGCCCCACGCGAGGAACAATGTCTTCGCCCAACTCTATCGTCTTGATCCACCCGGTACGTATTTTATTTATAGCCCTGCGCAAATATTTACGCATGACTTACTTGAAAGTGATCCGTCGATACAATTTCTATTTGGTCATTGGCGTCCAGAATATATTCGACAAGTAAATAATTCATAATCCTCATTGTGTGTTACATGTCGTCAAAATTGTTCAATTTATTTTTAAAGCGTATATTAATATACCGGGAGATGGTTTACAATTTAAATGGCTTCCAAGATTACAGAGGCTGAATAGCTGCCGTCCCTTTATGATCTATGTTTACTGGCCACAGTGCATTCACAGTAATTTTTAACATCTCCAATGTCAACTAGTTAAATAATCTGAAGATAATAGCTGATTAGGGAATATCGCTATGTGTTCAAAAAGATAAAAGTTTCTTCTGCTGGTATATTCTAGTTATCGTATGCCAATTTAGCCCGCGATATAGAGGCAAGCTTGGCTGAGAAATTATGAGATTTTGTCACTTTACTCAGATCCTTAAGACTAACTGTAACACTGTTAAATATTAACTGTATTTTGCGGCTTCACTCGGCGCGCCTTTTTTCGTCAGCTCTTATGGGTCGTAGCGTGGTGTAACATATGTGACTCTTAACCTAAATTAACATAATTTTGTGGTCAAGTACCAAAGTAATTTATCGAATCCGATTAGTAGTTACTGAGAAAAGCTCGTTCAAACTCTTCCGATTTATTGCATTAATTGCGAATGCGTGTGTATGTTTGTATGCATATATGTATGTGTCCATTCTATTGTAATCTCCTGTAGCCTAAATGGCTCGACCAATTTTTAAGAGTAAGATATCATTCGATTCGTATTCGATAGGGTACAGTCAGTGGGGCTTTTTTTTAATTCCATCCATCCATCCATCTCAGCCTATGATCGTCCACTGCTGGACGCTTCTCCGATGGACTTTACACCCAGTCAAAACAGACATGTTCATGCACACAAATACTTGTCCTGCGTGGAATCGAACCCACGACCTGCGGCGTGGAAGGCGTATATTAACCGCGTCAACAGGTCCGTCCAGTTTTTTTTTTCAACTTCTAGTAATATTCTTCTTCTAGAAAAATGCATACATATTTTTTTCAGCAAATACGAGCAGGACGGGACTAGCACCGATAAAGGAGTTAGAACAAAACTGGGAGCATGGGTTCACCAGTCTGAACTGCCTCCGCTGGGCGCCGCAGCCGGGCCAGGGGCTCGTCTACGCGAACAACACCGGCCAACTCATCATCATGAGCTAAGTCCCTCGCCAGACATTAAACCAAATGTACTTTTACATTTACTATCTAACATCGAGTCTTAACATCTTACAAATTTTAAACCGAAGTCTATATTTTAAATATTAAAATTCATGGTTTAAAAGTCGAATATATTTATTAAATTACTCTGTGCAAACTAGCTTCGTCTAATTGCAATTTCAGACGCGTTTCTTGCTATACAGTACTTACTCCTAAGCGAGACATTACTTGAGTAAGAAATGAGAAAGGGGTTAAAAGATTTATAACCACAATATGTGGACGCTTTATAAAATAGCCTTACTAACAATATTCTAATTTTTGATGTAATACTGGATTTCTATCTTTTCTGTTGAATGGATTTCTATTCGAATTGTCAGTTCGCATAGACTGGTATACTAATATATCGAAAAAGAGGAAGAAGAAAAGTAGAGAGGATGAAAATATTGCAGAGGGTTTTATACATGGGCTGTGTGTTTGATAGAGATGGTAGACTTAGTAAGAAAAAGTACCAGATTGGTAAATATCTTGCAATATACATATCTGCATTGGTACTCACGTAAATATTGAGTACAGCAGAAATAACGCGAAATTAATGCCACAAAAATGCTATAATTAAATGGCTTGCTAAAAGTAACTAAATGACGAGGTACATTTAATTAACGCATGGAAAATATTACCGCCAGTTGCAGCCGTTTGAAGCTGACAGTAGTGAATGTGTCTAAATGTTGAGAAAGCAAGAGAAGTGACTGTTTGAATGTTAAATATATATTTGTTCTGATTATAGTTCATGTTCGATGATTTCGTTCGTGATTATAGTCATAGTTAGTACATGTTCACCTATTGTTATACGACTGTCGATATTTTTGATTTATTCTGCGTCGAATGCACGAGAAATGACAGCTCATTTGAAATGTCAAAATTATTTAATCAATGTCAGCAGAGGTTAATACAATGACTGATTGTTTTATTCAAAAAAATGCCATATTGATTTTTTGATTTATTTAAATCGTGGGTTAGGAGTACACTGGAAATGCAGGTATTACATACCAAATGTCGAATAGGTAAGACGATATAAGGGAGACGAAGAAACAAAATATCGATGTTGCAAGCGCACCAATGTTTTTAATTTCATTAAGAAACAAGAAGCAAAATGTTCACCCACACTGTGACTGACACGTTAGGTCAATATGCCGCTATCTAGTTCGTTGAAATGGAAAATTCCTATAAGGGATCGTATCACTCTTAAAATTTATTAGATGGTACTCGCATTAGTACAATAACTTAGGTATGTAACTCATAGTAAACAGGTTAATCGATTATTTATTATCGATTATTTAAACAGTTTTTATTGCTCTTTACCCGATGGCATTTTAAAATGCGTTCATAACATCGATATTTTTATAATTACCGATAAAATGTATCGTAATATAGTCAATGTTTCAAATTTTAAGGTTATAATGCGCATAGAAATAGTTCTAAAGTAAGGTCGATGTCTTTCATTAAATTTATTTTTAGATCGTGTTGATCTCTGTGTCTAACATTAGTAATTTATGAAACACTTCAGTGTAAACAGAGTAAAATGTAAAATTTTTAAGATAAACTTTTACTTAGGGTCAGCTGTTTTCATCTTATAGTCTTATTATATTTGTACATGTTTTCGATTGTTCAAAGCGAAAAAAATATATGGTAACCTTGACTATGTTATTTATTATATATAATCATCTTATGCACGACAATAGGCATAAATACACATGCGCTCGCACATACCCATCGTTTTCTAAATACATTTCTCGTATTTTTAGGTCTTCTACATTGCTTCATTACCTTAAGTGTAATGAAAGACTTAAGACCAACATCTAAGGTAATCAAAATAAAAACATTTTAATTTATCGTCTCGCCATATTAGTTTGTGTTATTTAAATATACTACGTGAATATATATAAATTCGAAATAACTCTCCAAATGTGTATTCGGTTATTCTAATAAAGAATAAAAAGACCTCATTTCATTTCTGGTAGGTTAAAGAAATGACTCGAAACCATAGCTGTTTTTTTAATCAACATTTTTTGGGGTTTTTTCTTTATAACAATCAAAGTCAATGGACCAAATCTATTAACAATTAACGTCAATGTCAGAAACGAAGACCTCGAAAATTAGGAGACGTTAAGAAGTACCAAGATCTCACATTATAGACATGAAATTCTCATGCTTAAGGTGCTACGGGGCGTACACCTCCCACCTCCTTCCATAACCAATATACACGCAAAGGTACGTGGTTTAACTCTTCTGATTCACTGTATACGACGGTGGCAAGTAGACACAGGATATCTGGTGGTTTGAGACATTTTACATAAACTAAGTTTGCGTTCCTAGCGTGTTAGAATATCTTCAGACTGACTGTTTTTTTTACTTAGAAGTCATCAATGAATGTACGCATATACGTTTTTTATTACCTTGGACTCTGAAACATTTGAAGGTGACCTTCACAAATGGATATCATTTCCAGATGTGCATTATTATAGATCCCCTTTTGGATTACAATTTCTTTAATATTACCACATTATCCATTTTAAAGTTAAACAAAATCGAATCGAATTACAGTTATGAATCTCAGCATTGTACAAAATTACAAATCGCTTACATTATATCTAACATCCATCGCTAAGTTTAACAAAAAAAATTATTCTTTTGTTAATTCACTTCTTCCATTTATATATAATTATTATTGATTACTTTAGTGGCCGAGAGAGAGAGAGTTTAATTAACGAAACAAAATATTTTTAACATTGCAAACAAAGAAAAAACACATAGTGATATCTTGTTCCTTTATTTCATTTTATTTAGGACGTTATTTTCGCCATTGTTTTATTTTATTATTTGGTGTAATCTTTGAAGAAAATATAAGTAACTATTTCATGTTTACTCCTACAAAATAATGGATACATAGTTTGTTAAAACCTTCTGAAGAGGGATATACTAAACATTGCAGTTATGCTGTTAAATATACTTTAATTTGCGTACGAGGGTGAATCAAAAAATTCTTGGAATCAATATTAAAAAATGCAAAGATTTAAATAATAATATTTTATTTTTCT